>CANYCX010281764.1:0-29137 GCA_948193385.1 Breynia disticha f. nivosa
CCGGCGGCTGGCCTACTAGGGGAGGGTAGAGTGTGGCTGCTGTGTGTGGTGCAAGTGTGGATGGAGGGGCTGCTAAGTGTGGAAAATGAATTAGGGTTAGGATTGGGTATATGAATAATGAATTATGAAATTAGGAATTTACAGTTAAGAATTTGTTATTTTTTTAATAAGACTTAGACGGGTTATATACGTGTCTTAAGTGTGTCGTGTCTATATATGACACGTCTACCCGTATCGTGTCATAAACGTGTCAACATGTTTATGACACGAACACGTTTTATTTTGGCGTGTCATAAACGGATCGACACGTTTATAACACGAACTGATTCATACTAAACTCAAATCCTTGTAAGAGCGTGTTGTGTCGTGTAATCGTGTGGTGTCAATTTTTTACAGCTCTATTCCTCATCCTCGTCCGAGATGTTACCTCTAATTTCATCGCGGCTCATGATTGTTGGAGCAAAGCCATGTGTTCACATTTCTTATTCAAAACTCAACCATTCATTAATGAGAAAAATACTGAACTAATTCTTTTTCATGTTTCCTTTTTACGCATACACCAATCACTTTCTGTTTTAACGGTGACGATATAAATTTTATAGAGAACTAGTTGTTTCATAGCTAATTTATGACTCAATAAAGTAAGCAAAAGTGGTGAGAAGAAACAAATTAGCTTTAATAAGACCACTGGGAGTGATGTCAGTTTGGGGGTCTGAGAGAAGAGCATACTTGAAAAATTTAATGCATAGGTTAATCAAAATGTGTTATATATTTTGGTTTAAATTTATTGTGAACGAATTCAACATTTTCTCAATTCATGAATCGGCAAACTAGTTATGTTCCGAGTGTTCAAATCCTGATTTTCAAAATATTGTTGTTATCAGCTTGAGAGCACGATATTCTGCTTCAGAAGAACTCTTTGAAGAGCGATTGCTGCCTTGAAATTATGCAATCTCATCTTATGTTGGATATTTTCAATTGTAGTATCTGGTACATTATTTTTATGAACGAAAGAAATAGTATTTATATATTAGAATACCTTTAAGAAATTAAAATATAGTACAAAAAGTTAAGACGAAGTAAACCGTGCAAGTATTTATTGATTATGCAATACGGTCAGTGACGGATTTATGATTAATTTATAACAAGTGCATCGAGTCTTTAATAAAAGATTGTAAATATAATGAACTAATTGTACCACTTACATCTGGTTTCATGGTCTTCTAATTTTTACATAAATTTTCAACATAATTTTCCTAAAACATTATTTACACCACTTTAAGTTACACCAGCGGAAAAAATCAAGTTAATTATTCATTATACAACTCAATTACTACAAAAACAAATCACAAAGTCCACATACATACCATCACATGCATATAATTATGTCAAAAAAAAATCAATGCATACAAATTGTTCAATAAAAGGCCTTAATGAATATTTCTTGAACCAAAACACATATTCAATTCATTACCCTAAAAAATTCAAATTCACTACTTGTAATAATTGAATCACAAATAATTCATAAGCAAAAGCAAATCACTATGACACAATATAGTAAAAATAAATCTGAGTCATTGATTTATTCAGTAAAAACAGTTTTATTTTACGTAAATTTTGCAGTTTCAGTAAAATAAAGAAACAGAGTCATTGAGTCCCCTCTTCAATGACCTCGTATTAAAATTTACTTATATTCACATTATAAAAGAAAGAGGAATAACTTACTGGCACTATCACTAGTAAAAGCAAGATAGACGTGGACTATAGAGGTTCTGGCAAACGGCTGAACTGACTGATGAGTGGCTTAGTGCAACTAAGCTCTCTGTTTCTCACCCCTCAAGTCTCAACTCTTGATTGATTCTCTCTCCTCATTTTTTTCAAGTCCTTTCTTTTTTCTTTTAAATTTACAAAATGACGTCCTTTAATTTGGTCGAACCCCAAAACGGCATCGTTTGCTCTGGTGGATTCTTAATTTGATCGAACCGAAACGATGTCAATTTGGTCTGTCCAAATGACGTCACTTTAATTTTTTTATAATTTAAATGAACCAAACGTTGTTTTTTTTTGTCAAGTCCCGTTATCCTCGACCCACTAGGCCGAGACTAATCCGGTTCGGGAAGGAGTTGGGGGTTAAGGTTCATTTCCCTTCCAATCGACGTTGTGGGGGATCGAACCGTGGTCCGCCCTACCAAGTTCAGCCTCCATTACCACTGAACCAAGAGGTCGTTGGTATGAACCAAACGTTGTTGTCTCTTCATTTCGATTTTTAACACTCAAACAATGTCGCACAACAAACCCATTGTCCCTCTTTTTCGATCCAACTTCCACCGGACCTCCAGTCCTCCACCAATCTTCCACAGCCTGATGCTTCACAATGTCCATCGTCCCTCCGTTCATATTCCAAGCTCCCACAGCTCCACCATGCTCCCCCTCCCATTGTTATGGTGCACCACCCGTGCAAAAGCTTTTGGAACCTCCAATAATGGGGGGTTCCGCCAACGACGTTAAATGCACGTGCTGCCACAAACACTGGTTTAATTCCGTTCCTGAGTACAATTTCTTAAGAATAATAATATTGATATACGCTTTGAAGTTATTATTTCACTTGATTAACATCTCAAAGAAAAACACAGAAACCGAAATGGATTTATTTTGAATGCATGTAGCCCAATTGGAGTCGTAGAAGGCTCTTAGTTTAGTTTGTGAGTTTCTTTGATGACCATTGTCCAGGACTACCTTTTAACTAACACAGAACTCAATGGGCTGCTTTACGGTGAGATTTCATAATGATATCCATAAATTGCAATCATAATTGTTCAAGGATGAATCAAAAGACGCTTGTTTATGTCCACAAAGTTGCATCAGTACAACATGAGGATCATATAACCATGTGGTAGTTGTCTGTGATGGACTTCACCTTCTCTAGGAGCTGTATATGTTAAAACATCTCCATCACATTCTTGTAAACCCTAAACCCCCCATGTGCCTTTCCTTCCCTTTCACATCTTCGTTTCATGTAACAAACTTCACAAGATTATTAATATTTCAGAAGTTGACGTGCCTGAATAAACCAAATGAGTTGTTAATCAAGTATCGTGGAAAACATGCTTAAATAATTTCTTTAGAACAAAATCACAATATAATATAATATAATATAATGGTGATATTTTCAATCATATATGGTCGACTACCATCTTCTTTTATTAAATGAATAATATATACAAGGACCAATAAGACCGTTCCATGCATCTGCATGGGACCTTAATATAAGGTAAGAATAATTCTTATAAAATTTGAGTTTAGTTTTATCTTAAACGACACTTGTCTCGCTCATTTCATATTCACCACCCCCGAGATAGTGACTTTTAGTATATATATTACATATTTATATTAGTACATTACAAGTGGTTGGAATAATCGGATTATATTTTTTTAACTCAATCCGATCAAGTCGGGCTGACAGAAAAAACCCGAAACTGACCAAATTGTCAGCGGGTCGATCAGGTTGAATTTCTTTTCTCCATCACATTCTTGTAATCCCTACATGTGCCTTACCTTCCTTTCCCAGCTTCGTTTCATCTAACCCTACAAACAAAACAAGATTACTCAATTTTCCGAATTCTCCTACTCTTTCATTGTAACTTCAATGTCCTCTCTTTACTAATATAGCATCAAGTAGAGTATAAAGATTTTGTCGGTTTCTAGACAAAGCGGTAGGAATTGAGATTCCAATAAACTAAATTAATAAACAAGACTGTAATCTTACACAGAAATCGATGACAGGAAAAATGATAAAACTTAAGCAAAAACGTACTTAAAATGAGATACATGATCGACTATAGTGAATCCGGGTAGGTGGATTGATTTCACATCATTGTTATTTCTCTAAAGGAAATGAGGTTCCATTTAGAGTAGTTAAGAAACCCTAATGGACATATGTTCTGCTTTAGCTATGGTGTGTTCAATTAGGGACCACAACCCTTTATAAATAGTTTGGTATAATTGTCAATTATGTCCATCATAAATTAACTTACACCCCGAGTTTCTATACATATTACTTTATGACCTCACACTTATTATAAAATGACATGCTCATACTATATTAAGTAGATCACTTTAGTTGGGCTATTAAACTTTATTATAGTGATTAACATACGATTAATAACCGCGATGCATGTACGTCTACATGCCCATATGCATTGATATATATAAAACATATGTTGTAAGTCTATAAATCCAACAGAAGCTCCAGTGGAAAAGTTCGATTTTTAATCTTCAATTGTACATTGAACCATCAAACACTCGATCAACTTTTTTATAAAATCATGATTAAATTTTATCATTTTAGAAAACTTATATAAATATTAATTTACCAGTAATAATGCAAATATATGAAATGGTAAAGAAGTCCAATAACCTACTGCTTTCCATAAGGTTTCATGACTACAGCATAATTAATATTTATTTTCTATTTAAATGGAGAAAAAATTGAAAAGTAAAATACAGAAAATATTAATAAAATTTAGGGCTGAAGTTGACGTGCCTGAATAAACCAAGAGAGTTGTTGCCTGCAAATCGTACGGTTAGATTATAAATAATTAGGTTGGTGAACATTTAATCATCTTCAATTATCATGGAAAACGTGCTTAATTTGTTTTCAATCATACTTCGACTACAATTGTAATTGAGAATTAGAAAAATTATAATAAAGAAAGATATTATGTTTAGAAAAAAAATTAATAAATAAAAAAATGAGAATTAAAATTTTTAAAAATTGATATTTTAAATTAATTATAAACTTTGATAAATATATAATTACAAGTATTTGAAATATTATATATGACTTAAAAAATTCAAATACAAACGTTAGATGTCACGAATTAAAATGAAAATAAATCTAGACTAAACTTAAGTTTAAAGATAATAATGATTTTCTTTAATAATTTTATATTAAAAAATATTTTTCTTTTATATTTTCTATCTCTTCATTTAATTTTCTCTCTTATTTGATTATTTTTTTAACAGAATATCCATCTTTCTTTTCTACCGGTTTCAATATGAGTCCACTCTTGATTACTGTCATCTTTTATTAAATGAGAAAATATACATGGACAAATGAACACTCAATGTTCTTGTATTTTGTATGACTGAATCCACTAAAATAGAAAAAACATGTTAATTTTAATTTATTTATTATTTTCATAACAGTGATTAACCAAAAATGTTCTAAACAAAGTCTCATACGCTTTAAGGTTCTAGAATCATATGTCTTACGTATAATAGTTTAACCTGAAATATTATTCAAGGATAGTATACAACCAATAAATACAAAAAAATAAAAAAAATAGAATAAATATCTCACTCTATTAATACAATAAGCGCACAACAAGATATTCGGACTAAAAACTAATAATGAGAATAAACTAGTCAGCGGAAATTATATTTATTTTTTATATGTAATAACTTCAATTCATTCAAATAATTGTGATGTATTATCATGCTTAAATAAACAATAAAAACACTGAAGTCATTAACTAAATAAACCTAATTATTATTATTATTATTTATAAAGAATATATATATATATATACGATATGATCAAAATAAATTTAAATTTTATAATATTTATACTGTAAATATTAATATTTAATTAAAAATAATATAATATAATTATAATACGTCTAATAGAGCAATGCCACATGTTGAGTTGACATCGTTGAAATATCATAGAAATTCCTGGAACTTGGATTATATAATTCACTGATCGAAAATTCTGAGGTGGCTAACAAAAGTTACCTTTCAAACGAAGTTGTCTCCAACAAATAATCACATCACACATTTTAACATTACAAGTTTCCACGCAGTGGCCATATTTTCAACTTGTCTCCACTATATGGACATATCTTTACTGCAGAATTTTCTTCTTCAATATTTTTTGAACCACAAGTTATTCTAAACATCTCAAATTAATTCTTATTTGATTCGAATAAAATCATAAAGACGACAATGCTTTCCCAATCGAGTTTTGATACAACTACATATCCAAAACTCGAACTCAAAATCACTGGTTAAATTAAAATAATTTTACGCCAATTAATTTGCGCGTTGCGTAGATTTTTTCAATGTTTATATGTACATGCAAAAAAAAGATGTCAAAAAAACATGTTAATAAAACAATATTTGTTTATTTATGACACAGGGCAGAGCAGATAGAAGGTGTCAAAATATTGTGGCCACCATGTTTGAAGTTGACGGTAACAAGTTTTTATGGACACCATGTGACCTCGTTGTACCCATGCATTACAGGTAGTTTTACGTTATGTTATCATAATTGAACCTGTGATGTAATCGAAAAACTGATTGGTTAGTTGGTTTATTGGTCAAATCGGTGGTTCATCGAACTGTTAAATTAAAAATAATATAAATAAATAAATAAGTATATATAAATATATAAAATTATTTAATTTTCAATTATTTAATTTTTTCAATACTTAAAACTGGTCCGGTTCATCTATTGAACCAGCCGATTCATCGGTTTTACCGATTTAATATCGGTTCACTTGCATATCGGTTCGGTTTGGTTTTTATAATACTGGCTTTGTGACTTGTCTTTATTTAATAAGATATTTTAATTGAATAGTAAGTATATAAAAGAATAAATTTATATTAAAAAGATGCAAATATTCCTAATTTATTAAGAAATTTTTTTTAAACAATAAATAATATGTATAAAAATAAAAAATTATTTATATGTTAAAATAATATATTTAAAAATATTGTCTATAATACACATTTGTTTGAATCTAAATTTAATTTTGACTTGAAAATTTTGTTTAATTTCAAATTATTACAAATTTTACAAACACATCGGTTAATTTACAATCTTTTTTAAATTTTACAAAATTGAAATAAGATTTTAATATTTATTGAAAAGAAAATTTACTTTAATTGTGTTGGTCACTACATGACATATTTATTATTTATGTTATTGTCGTCGTCTGAACAATAATATATTCGGATTCTTTGACGACACTTTAATGATTAAATCAGCAAGTAATAGTTTATTTATAAATGACCTTTAATAATACTTTAAACGTTATATTAGCTATTTAAAAAAAAACGTTTAATTTTTCTTTAAATTTGAACATATTTTTTATTTACTATTTTTATTATTTGTTTATTATGTTAAATATAGATGAATTAGATAAATTTTATAATTAATCTAATTATTAATTTTATTGAATCTAATCATTAATATGTAGTTACTTATTATGTGTATAAATACACAAAACTAATAATCGAGTTTATTTACGAGTTTTATGAATCAAAAAACATAAATTAATTAATGAATTAAGGCCGCCTATAGAGACCAATGAATTTCTTGATGGACGATGCCCTTATCTACATTTCGGATTCCAATTTTCTTTGTTTATAGTCTTTTGATAATATCTTATTTTAATCAAATTCATAAGAATAATTCCATTTCCCATTGAATTTAAATTAATTTATTTAGTTGATTCTATTGTATTTAATTACAGTATTTACATCTTGTAAAAGTGTTTATTGTGTTTAATTAATAATTTATGGTCAAATTAGTAGATTATATATTCTTGTATATTTATAAGCTCTTTTTCTCCTATTAGTTTATACTCAACAGGAAAAAATAAATAAAAAAGTTTATACCCCAAAAAAATTTATTATTCGACCCCATTTGTAAAAAAAAAAGGGAAAAATTATTTGCTCTCTAATTTAGTTATTTTATTTATTTCGAAGAGCATCTATTATATTAAAATTGAGGTAAATTATTCGAATTACGTTATTTGGCAATCTATTTAATTGACACGTAAATTTTTAATTAAAAAAATAAATATAATAAATTTTACATATAAAAAAGCTGGCTTCACTTTCTTTCTACAATCCACAACTTCAACACACAGAGTCAGTCACAGACGCCTTCACCTCTTCTTCTTCTTCTTAAACTCTACTTACTTGCCTTCCAAGTTTCTCGCATTCTTTCTTTTTTATCTCTCAATTCAATATTATTAAATAAGAGAGATCCACTTCGAAGAACGAAATAGTATTATAGTCATTAAAATAAAAGAAAAAAAAACTATGTAATCAATCAAAGGTGGTTCCGTGAAGTGAAGATAAGCTTTTGTGTAGAGAGATTAGTTTCATTACATTCCATTTTTCTCTTCACGAAATTGTTCTCTTCCTGTAGTTTTCCAAACTCGAAAAAACACTTTCTTCATAAAAAAATAAAGAAATAGAAAAATCCATTGCTTAATTTATTTTGTTGAAATTTTAGGCCAGTTTTGTATTTGAGTATCATTTTTTTTGGCGAAACAATAAGCGGGTTGGCCTCAATTTCGGTTCTTTTGGAGGATTTTTATGGTGGGTCGGTGGTGGACTAGGGTTTTATCTGTTGAAAGTTGGGATCTTCTCGAAGAGTTTTGAAGTGAGTTCATGCTAATTTGGGATTTTGCGGAGATTCTCGTTATAAAGTTCGGATTTTTTTGGATAAATCTTTGGTGGGTTGGTTTTAATTAGTATTGTTCGTCTTGATTTTAATATGTTATTATCAGCTCTGTTTGTAGGGTTCTGTCGTGAGTTTACTGCAATCAAGAGTGAAAAGCTCTGAAAGGTGGTAATTTGTCTCTACAGTAACTTAATTTAATAAATTCAAGTTGTTCCAACTTGTGTTTTGGAATTGATGGAGGAGTATTCGGGTTTAATTAAAGTTTATTCGTAGGATTGTGATGCTTTTTTTAAAGTATTAGCTCTGTGTTTGATAATTCTGGTGTGAGGATAAGATGAGTTCAAGCATCAGAGAGAGTTCAGTTCATGGTGGCAAGCTTGTAGTTCATATAGCCGAGAATGGCCACTCTTTTGAACTTGATTGTGACGAAACAACTCCTGTTGAAGCAGTTATGCGGGTTATTGAATCTGTTTCTGGGATTAGTTTTAATGATCAGTACGTGCTTTGCTTGGAGGTGAAACTTGAACCACAAAGACCACTTTCTGCTTATAAGCTCCCTTCTAGTGACAGAGAGATCTTTGTGTTTAATAAATTGAGGCTTCATATTAATTCTCCTCCACCACCACCAGAACATATTGATGTTGTTGAAGTCACAGACCCTCCTTCTCCATCTTCCGCACATGACCCCCACCCTTTAGATGATGCTTTGGACCCGGCTTTGAAGGCATTGCCTTCTTATGAGAGCCAATTTAGGTACCATTATCATAAGGGTTATGCTATTTATAGTAGAACTCAAGCGAAGTATGAGCAATGTGAGAGGTTGTTGAGAGAGCAAAAAGTTCAGGAGAGGGCACTGGAGGTTGCTAGGAGAAATTTGGAGCAGTTCTATAGGATGATGCTTCAGAATTTTTCTGAGTTCATGAAGCTGTATACGCTGCAGCATAGGATGCATTCAGAACTTCTAATGAACTTTGGGAGGGATATGGAGAAGCTTAGGTCTATTAAGCTTCATCCAGCTCTGCAGACGGAGACAAGAAAGTGTTTGGCAGACTTTGTGAAGGAGGAGAAAGTGAGAAAGGCCCTGGAGAATTGTAGCAATTCGCATCGACAGTTTGATAAGAAGGTGTCCGAGTTTAAGCAGATGTTTGGAGTCATGAAACGCAAAGCTGAGGAATTATTTGCTTGCAGGGCTGCCTTCTCAACTAGGAATTTAGAGTTAACCATCAAAGAGCATCAGCGGTTCATTAACGAGCAGAAGAGTATAATGCAGTCATTGAGGTATGCAGTGATTTTCTAATTCGTAAATATGCGGCTTATTGACAAACTCAATCAAGCAATGTGTCAATGCCTTAAATTTTGTGCTTATGCCTTAACTTCATTGTTGTATGGCTTTAACTGTATTCCTATATTGGTCATGAATGCTGTCTCTTTAGGAATGAATTGGCTGCTTGAAAGCAATATATTTGGGCAGGTAGATCATTCTTAAGAGCTTTTAACTAAAATCTTTTTGGGCATTTTCCAGTAACTTGAAACATTTTTTTATTGCCAATCCTTGAAACAATTTGTTTTGCCTGGGAAACTGAGCGTTACTGAATTGGCATTGTGGTTGAGTTCACCGTAGAGATTCCAAGCAGCCATTCAATGAATATAGGATGTATTCTGTATTATCGCTTAAAGATGATCTGGATAAAAAGACTCTTAATTTCTTGAGTGCCCAAGACACAGATGGTCTGTTTACAAAAACAACGAACGCTGTTGCTTTTCTCCTTTGAACTCTGAATCTGTCATCAGTCTAGGTTTGATTAGTTGGTATGCACTTCATTATCTAAAATCAGGCGAGAAGTTGTAGCTTTATATGTAATCTTTTTACTGCTTCTGCTCTAAAAGTAGCTTCTGCTGTGTTAATTAACTCCTTGATTTCAAAATTTAATCTTCTTCAACCATGCATTTGCTTCATATAGTGGCAACAATTTTTCTTCTCCTTGTGTACATGATCTGAAAAGGCTTCTGTATGTGCTACAGCGGCTTTTACAAAATTTTATGGGAATTGAAGAAGTTAATTCTTTCTTTTAAGCTTGCATCATAAGATGACTAAAAAATTGAAGTGTTTAGGCTAGCATTTCTCTAAAAAAACTCATATATATTGCTTGCTAGTTCATGATTACTGCACTTCATATCTTATCTTTCATCATATGTCGAGTTGGTTATGAATTTAGTTATGTATGTCATTTCAAAATTATCAGCTGATGATGATAGTCACTTATGATCATGCAGCAAAGACGTCAACACTGTAAAGAAACTTGTTGATGATTGTCTGTCCAGTCAACTGTCCTCCTCGGTTCGTCCTCATGATGCTGTTTCGGCTTTAGGTCCAATGTATGAAGTCCATGACAAGAATCATTTGCCGAAGATGCAAGCGTGTGGTCGTTCTATATCCAAGCTCCTGGACTTTTGCATGGACAAGAAGAATGAAATGAACCATTTTGTGCATGTTTACATGCAAAAGATAACGCACAATTCCCATGAAATCAAGCATGCTAAGTTACAGTTTCCTGTTTTTAGAGAAGCTATGGTGCATCAAGATGATCTTTTCATGGATCTAAAGCTGGTTCATGGAATTGGGCCTGCCTACAGAGCATGCCTTGCAGAAGTGGTGAGGAGAAAAGCTTCCATGAAACTCTACATGGGTATGGCTGGGCAAATGGCTGAAAGGCTTGCTGCAAAGAGAGAAGTTGAGGTTAGGAGACGTGAAGAATTCTTGAAAGGGCATAGTTCATATATACCACGGGACGTATTGGCAGCCATGGGTTTATATGATACCCCAAATCAGTGTGATGTCAATATCGCTCCTTTTGACACTAACTTACTGGATATTGACATCTCAGATGTACACCATTATGCTCCAGAGCATTTGACAGGAGTTTCTTTGAAGGGTGAGAAGCATGCCAGCCTTAAAGGCTCATTTTACATGTCTACTGACAGCTCTCACTCTGCTGGCATTGAAGGGATTTCTGTGGATGCTCTTGAGAAAGAGAACCCTGATGGACTCCTTGAGAGCTGCGAACTGGTAGAGATTGCTGGTACCAGCAAGTTGGAAGTTGAGAATGCAAAACTGAAAGCTGAACTTGCTTCTGCAATGGCCTTCATCTGTTCTCTCCAACCCATGGTTGAATATGAGGCTCTAGATGAAATTGGTGTCAATAGTCTCTTGAAGAATGCTGCTGAGAAAACAGCTGAGGCTTTGCATTTGAAAGATGAGTATGGGAAGCATCTCCAAACTATGCTGAAGGTGAAGCAAATGCAGTGTTTGTCTTATGAGAAGCGTATTCGAGAGTTAGAAAAAAGATTTTCTGATTCATATTTGAAGGAGCAGAAACCATCTAGTAGTAGTAAAGATGCGTTTGATTTTGTTCCTTCTCCTGGAAAGGTGGATGATTCTCAGAATGATATCTCAGGCACTGGAGAAGCTCATGCTCCTTATATATTATCTTCAGAGCCGATGGATGAGGTTTCTTGTATTTCTAATTCGTTGGATGCAAAACTGGGACTTTTGACCAGGCAGCCAAGCAAAAGTCGAGAAGGGGTTGATGAAAATATGATGGATTCCTCTGGTATGGCCAATGCTCAATTGGATTCATCTATGGTTGAGCCACAACGTGAAGAATTACAAATTGGCGATAAAGATGGGAAAGACAAGGTTGTGGGTCAATTATGCATTTCACTCACCAACAGTTCTACTGCTGAGAGTACGCCTGCACTCAATGCCCTGCCTTCAGATGCAGCAGTTGAGCCGAAAGTCACTAGTGATATTTCGGAGCTGCAAAATGCACTTGCAGAAAAGTCGAATCAATTGAGTGAAACTGAAGCCAAGCTCAAAGCTGCTATGGATGATGTTGTCATGCTTACAAGGGAGTTGGACACATGTCGGAAGCTCCTGAATGAATCTCAGGTACGGATTGATGAACCCTAATTTTTGTCTTCAAATAGGTATGATTTCATGGTTGTGTATCCACAAATCTTTACGCATACAATGAATTTTCTTTCTAATATGCAGATGAATTGTGCACATTTGGAGAATTGTTTACATGAAGCAAGGGAGGAAGCTCAAACCCATCTATGTCCTGCTGATCGGAGGGCATCCGAGTACAGTGAATTGTGTGCCTCTGATGTGAAAATGAGTGGCCTTTTTGAAAGACTTAAGAGCTGTGTCTATGCTCCAGGTGGAATCGCTGGTTTTGCTGATTCCTTGCAAGTTTTAGCTCAATCATTGGCCAAGTATGATATTGTTGAAATCTCTTTTGCTACTTTGCTTTATTCTATTATAAAAAATTGAGCCCTTCAATTGTGTTGTTTTAAAAAATTTAAGTTCCATGAAAGACAATGAAGACGATGGCACATCCGAATTTCAGAAATGCATAAGTGTACTGGCAGACAAGGTAGGGTTCTTGTCAAGGCATCGTATAGAGCTGCTCGACAAGTATCCAAAGCTTGAAGCTGCAAATGAACAGCTCAGGAAGGAGCTAGAACAAAAGAAAGAGCTGGCGACTACTTTATACAAAAAGCATCAACTAGAGAAGCAGGTTAGTTTTTCAGGATGGTGAACTTGTCATTGTCTTTCTGACCTATTGTGGAAATCTTAATTCTCACTTGTCTATACTTTTGTTGGTTCTGTATTTCTGTGCTTACAGGCAAATAAGGAAAAGATATCCTTCAGGCGGTTGGAAGTCCATGAAATTGCTGCATTTGTTCTGAACTCATCAGGGCATTATGAGGCAATCAACCGGAGCTCTGCTAACTACTACTTGTCTTCAGAATCTGTGGCCTTGTTCACAGACCATCTCCCGAACCGCCCCAACCACATTGTAGGACAGATAGTGCATATTGAACGACAGACCGTGAAGCCTCCTCCGTCGTCATTACCTCCAAACTCGACGAGAACCGAGCATGTGGGGCCCGATCATCTGACCACTGACCCAGAAACTGACAGACTGACCATGAATATTGAATTAACATCAAACCCATATGGTCTCCCCGTCGGCTGTGAATACTTTGTAGTGACCGTAGCTATGTTACCTAATACTGCCATTCATTCAGCTCCTCCTTCCTGATCACAGGTGCTGATGGCTAGCCAAGACATGACGGAAGAAACTCAAGTGTACATACGTAAATATATTTGTTAGGATAATTCCAGATCATGGGAATTCAACTTGTTTTCCTTGATGTACAGTTCAATATTCGCTCAAGTTGATTCTCTTCTGTATATAAAACTTCTACTCAAGCTTTGTCCAAAAACTGTATATACTTGTACAACTCAGGACTCAATTTCAGTTTCCACAGCCATTCAGATTTATTAAAATCAAGTTGCGTTGTTTTTTAATTTACTAAAATAAACTATTTCCTACTGCCTTTGTATTAGCTGCTGCTGAACTGTCTTCACAGAAATAATTTTTTTTGTTACATTGTTTGATATACTTATTAGATCTACTCTAAATGACATGTTATTTTTAAGTTATAACTCTGATTAATTATTTTCCAGTTGTACCAAACGTTAAAAAATCAGAAAAATTCTGCAAACAAACAGAACATCAATGCCTGATTGAAGTTTATTAGAGCCCAATTTGTTTTGTTGGTAATTACTGACTAATTATTTAGTTGAGGTTATATTTTGTATGCAGTTTGGGCAACTTAAGGCCGGGCACCGCCCCAAACTATTGGACTAATTAAATTTTAGGTAAGAGGTCGGGCTAACTTACTAACCAAGGGCAGGGAGTCTCCGTTGGAACTTAACGAACCAGCAAGTTTAAGTCTGTATGCCTCCCTTAACGCCACTACAGAAGGGTATTAGATTTTTTATTAAAACACACATTTAATTCAAGTAAAGGCATCTAAGGAGTGAAATTATTCTCTTACATCAGTTATCTAAGCTAAATAATATTTTTAAAATGCAGTCTTCTTGTTGCTCAATTACTTGGATCCCTAACCCGACATCATAACTTGTAGGGAATTATATTTATCTTCCTACATAGAACCTAACGAACATGTTTTGTCTCCTTCAAGCAGAAATGTATTTCATCGGAAACATCACACACGAGATAGTTCAATGATTCAGTATGAACTTTGATTTTGCTGTCTTGCTGAAGAGAAAACAAATCAACTCAACATTATTTCAAACATAAAGGTATTGCTTCTTCCTTTGAAAAAGTATTTTTTGAGACTGTCCATTAGATTATAAGAAGGAAGCTTAAGAATTCATTTCCAGGTGAGTCCAATGTGTGGAGTCATATTGGAACTGTGTTTCTATGCGATGGTGATGACAATTTCAGGCGGCGGAGCTTTCCTGATAGGGATGCTGATGGTACAGACAGTACGATCTGCGGCGGGACGAAACATGGTTGTGGTTTGTGTTCAGATGATGTTTCTATTTGTTGTGGCTGCTTGTCTTGTGTACTATGTTGTTAGAGTAAGTGCAGCATTTGTTGTTGCTGTAAAAAAATGTACGAGTAACATAGTTTCGTGTCTCGACAAAAATAAGATATCCCCTTCGCCTGCAACGGCCGAGCAGGATAACCCACCTCCGCCTCCTGTGTAGGCTCGCGTTTCGTTGAAGGAAATTCTGATCATTTCATAACAGTAACTGATGTAGAAATTTTTGTGAAGAGACGATATTTTAATTAAAAATTTTCGATTTATGTAGAAAATAAATGAACAAGCACAGCAATTTACCCCTCTCGTCTACAAGACGAGACAACATGACATAGAAAAAACTATAGAACACTTTAGAATGTAAAACAGACTATTTTTTGTTGATTTGTAGTTGCAAGGTCGAGAGTACCCGACCGTATTTGTGACAGGATATGATTAACTACGAATAATTAGGATATAACAAATTCAAATAGACCTCTCAAACAATTTGACATTATGTGACTATTGCTAAACAATCAGCCAAGCAGCTTAAACATGGCAGAAACAAACATGAGAACTTAAACAATGTCAAAGAATTAGAACATGAAGAATATAAGTTGAGAAAACAGAGAAACCTTTAGAATAAGAAGCAAAACTGCTTTTCAGGAATTCTCATCAGAATAGTCTCTTAATCTGACTTACGGTCACGTATTTATGCTAAACGTGATAAGTCAGTGTATTTCGCCTTTTATACATGCAGAATATGCAGACAACTCTAATTTTTTTTTTTGTCTGAGCCTCAGTATCCTTAATTCGCTGGGCCGAGACATGCACCTGTCCTGTCATACGTGGAAAGGAGAGTAAATGCAAAGAAAATAGTGTTTTTTGCAGTGATTGTATGCAATGCAGTGTAACACAGACAATTCTTTCAATATATATCATTGCCGTCCAATAAAAATTAGGAAGTAGTCTTTAAAATGACTTTCATTTAGCATTCTGTGTATACACTTTAAAATGCAATTGATTTTGTTTGCAAAGATTTTCTAATTTCAATTGTTTTTATTCATTGTATGATTCAAAATATTTTTTAAAATTTTGTTACGTTAAGAAAAAGAAAAATAAATGTAGTTGATTAATGTTAAATTTTAATTCATTTCATATGTGTACTTAAATTTTGTAATAAAAAATAGTGAATAATATGTGTAATATAAAAATAAAATTTTATATGACTAAAATAAAAAATTGATTGTCACTAATAAGTGCAATTAAAAATGAAGCTATGAAAATTTATTTTTATGTGATTAAAATTTCATAATAAAAATTGATTATTACATGTTGAAAATTTTCATGAATTTAATTATGCAAGTTACTTTTTCAAACATCCTTAAGTGCTATTTTTTTTTCATCTTATTTTGTTGAGTAGTTGCAACATTCTATCTGTGAACTAATTGGACATTTCATCATCGAAGATTTCGTTGCATAATTGCAGAAAAAAAATTGATAAACTGCACAACTTTGTAAATTAACATCAAAATATGTTCTGGTTTCTTCTTTCCAGATACAAATTCCCCATTCAGAACTATACCTATCTGCAGCACTAGTCATGTGCTATTTTTTATTTTCAGTTTCGTTAATATCAGCTTGAAGCTTGTCTCAAAGATTCAATAGTTTCAGTGCGGCAAATGTTCAATGAAGCTTGAAGATGTGTTTTGTTTCATTTTTGTCGATGTGCACCTTCTGTATGTTGTTTGTGCACATTTGTCCTTATTTTCGAAGTAACTAAGTATAGTTACCGTTCGATTAGTTCAAAACATTTTCACTTGTAATTTTACATACCTAATTATGTATTTAGTTAGAGAATAACCGAAAGGCGTCTCCCTGCTCTTGGTTTGTGGGTTAGCCTGACCCCTTTCCTAAAATTTTTCACACCAAAAAAAAAACAACACCAATTGGGAGGTTTGATGATTTAAGTTGATAAGGTTTTGTACTTGTACTGTAGCTACTGGGTACTTTTTGCTGAATCCGATATTATTATTTAAATTTCAGTATTAAGAAATGAAATTTATTACATTTTTTGTGTGTATATTTTGAAAACACCAACTCAATTAAATTGTATTCTCGCTTGTGTTTTCAGTCCATAAAACACCAAAATCAAGTTGCTAGAAATTCTGAAAAATTACAGAGCAGAATTGTTCTTAGTATTCTTGGTCAGATTTCCAGAAAATGCCAATAAAGCTCACTTTCAATGACAAAGACAAGTTACAATTCCAATTTTATTCTCAAGTACATAAAAACCCAAGAAGACAAACCAGTTTGGATTATTAAGATATTAATTAATATAGACCATGACTTATTGATACTGGAGAACAAAAGATGTAACTATGAATACTAATTATAGAACTAAACCATATTGTTTTGCGGAACAACTTCAGCCTTGGCAAGATCCTTGTCCTCGCCGGAGAGCTCTTCCAGCGACTTACCTTTTGTCTCTGGAACCAAAAACGAGAAGAAAAAGCCGATCAAATTCACTGCAGCAAGTGACAAGATTGCCTTCTTAATCCCTTTTGATTCTCCACTATGAGTGTAACTCTGAATAACAAATGCGCCTATAATAGCTCCCGCTTTTCCAGCTGCAGCAGAGATTCCATGACAGGTTGATCTGAACCTCGCCGGAAACAACTCCGCAGGCACTATAAATGTAGTACTATTTGGTCCAAAGTTGGCAAAGAAGAGACTTAAGCCAAACAGAAACACAAACAATCCAGGATGACCGCCGCAATAATCCTTGCTTGAATGAGGATCACAGTTACTTTTCTCTCCTCTAAGATATGAGTACTTGAAACCCAGAATTGCCATACAAATTGACATTAACAAGAACCCACCAAGCTGAATTATGTATCTTCCAATCTTGTCAATAAGGAAGACTGTAAACCAGTAACCAGGAACGGTGGCAACAAGTGCGATCAATGTCATCGCTTTCGAGATATGATAAACCTCTTCAATCGCATTCATGGTATTTCCCTTGCGTACAAGACCACTTCCAGGGTAGATATCTTTCTGGGTTAGGTTCAGACTGTAAAATGCAATGTCTAGTAAGAACCAAGTGGTTGCAGTTCCGAGAAGGTGAAGTCCATGCCTCTTCACGAATTCTGCAGAGAAGAATGCATACGGTTTACTGCTTGGATGTGGTGTGTCAGGAAGCTTGTAAGTTGGAGTCTCGCCGACAATGTCCGCCTGAAGAACTTTTGCCATGTCTTCTGCTGCCTTCTTCTGGTTACCTTGAACTAATGCAGTATACCTGTCGGAAAATAAATTAACTATTCATGTTCGTTATCATTTCACCTACTTTCGCCTTATAATTTATAATATTACCTGGCAGTTTCAGGCATTTTCATCCGCCAATAGTAAGTTAATGCGGCTGGAATGGCACCCAACATGAGCACAATTCTCCAAACAAAGTCACCTTGGGGCTGAGTTGACAGCACCGGGTTCACTGAGTAAGCAGGGGCGTCGAAAGCATTCATGAAAATCAAGGAAACAAGGGTGGAAACAGCTCCGGCGAACAAAATTCCGATTCCTTGCATTGCAAATACTGCAGCAATAAACCCGCCTCGTGTTTTCTGATTAGCATATTCAGACATGATAACAGCAGAGAGCGGATAATCTCCTCCAATACCGAAACCAAGCCAAAACCGGAAGAAACAAAGACTTCCGATCACACTAGTATTAGTAGAGCCAAATGAAAGACCTGAAGCTAAAGCACAACCAACCATAGTCACAAGGGTGATTCCATAAACTTTCTTCCTCCCAAGTTTATCTCCGAGCCAACCGAAGAAGAGTTGTCCTGCAAGGGTTCCGCAAAGAGCAACTCCGGTGATTGCATTGTTGATTTTATCAGGAAGAAGCTTCCCAGGACTGGTCTGCGCAGGGTTAGGATAATAAAGCCGACCAATAAGCTTAGTCACAGCAGTGATACAGAACAGATCATAAGCATCAGTGAAAAATCCCATTCCAGCAATAACAATTGCCTTGAAATGGTAGAGTTGTGTCTTTGCATTATCAAGTGCAGAAAAGACGGCTCGAGTCCCGTCTGCCATGCCTGGAATTTTTCTCTTGATGTCTGGTAAGTTCGGAAAACAGATATGAGTTATCAATGGTATGGAGGTTATAATATAGAGGAGTAAGTTGACTAGAAAAGTCTGTCAGGTTTGTTTTGTACACAAGAAATTCGCATTGGAGGCGTCGTCTTCTTTAAATTCCGTCAAAACCAAGATGATGAAATGATTACAGGAAAGATATGTTAAACTATATTCCTGTTGAGGCATATTTCCCAGCAGATATCTTGAATTATATAATTTTTTTTGTTGGTTCTGAGCGTACAATTTCTTAGCTTGGACAGAACACCTGTAGGATAATTGTTCTTCCATTATCTGTTTTGAAGCCGAACTGGGCAACAGCTATGGAATGAAATTTGTCAGTTAATTGTCTTAGATTTTTCCGAAGTAAGATTGAATATGCTTTGCATATGCTTGTAACGATCAATAAATGCCTTTAGGTCACTTCCAAGTTCTCACATTTAATCCTCAGCTATATTTTTACTCTTTTTTATTTGTATACTTTTCCTTGTATGGTTACAGTTGCAAAAAGTACGAAGATTTCTGGAAGTGTTGTGTTGCCTTTTGTTTCTTTAATGACTGTTTTATGAGTGTTATCAAACTCGGATAGTTAATCGAATCGAAAAATAACTGAATAGTTGGTTTACTGGTTGAACCGATAATTTAAAAATAATATAAATAAATAAATATATATATGATTATACAAAATTATTTATTTTTTCACAATATTTAAAATCGGTCTGATTTACTGGTTCACCGTTGAATAATCCAATTCGCCGGCTTTCACTGATTTGATACCGATTTTCTTCAAGATTAGTTTGAATAGTAAAATCAAACCGAACTAATAACCAATTAATCAGTTTAACCAGTGCAATTTTTATAACATTAATTTTTATCTTCAATATCATTACTATCAGTTTCAACAAGAAGACAAAAATAGTTTTTTTTTGGTGGAATGAGACTTCCAGTCCAGTGTCTTGCTTTTGAGTGGAAACCTGGGACAGATGTTTAATGATTATGCATCATATTCTTTATCAAGCTCATATATTTTTTTTTATCACTCCAATTGCAGTTTGAAATTGTTTCAAATAAGAGACATTATGAAGCATCTAAAATATTCATTGTAATCTGGGGACAGTATAATACACACAAACAGTGATCATGGCTGTAGAGGTATTATGTCTTTCGCATTACATGGGACGAAGGGACTCTTCATCAAAGCAATTTTCTGAATCCCCCAGTAGTACTTTCCCATGTTCTTACTGGATCCAAACATGCCTTCCTTATTAGACACTGCCCATATATATTAAACAACCAGCAAATCTTACAATTCACAGAAAGGATAGAATACCAGACCTGACATAGATTCACTACCTACGACATTTACAGCTTCATTACACAAACAATACAAGCTATCTTGCTTGACTCTCACCGTCTTCTTCAGAAATGTTAAACAAGAACTTCGGGAGAGATGCAATTCGAGGGAGCTGAAGCAGTAGATCCCCGAATGAGTCCTTCCTTGACATGCCTGCTGCTGGCCTGCTGCACGAAACATCCTTCATACCTCCCTCGGGTTCCTTTGAGTCACCCTTAGCTCTGTTCTCATTGAATACTTCATGTGACGGATTTAAGTGAGCTCCCTTGCCTTTGTCGGATCCTTCAACACAGCTTTCCCCCAAAACTTGCAGATTCTGGACTGAAGGGTCCTTCTGCAAGAGGCAACAGAGAGAATTTACTCGGGCCATGAGCCTTTTCTCATCATTTGACGTTGTCAACTGGTTGTCATTAAGAAGGTACTGCGCAATGTCATCTAAGATGTTCTGATTATCAGATCCATCCACTGGCAGATTGCCAAATGTCATTTGCTCTGACAAACGACTTTCAATGTGATTCATCAGATCAGTCATTGAGATAGAAGGGTGCAGACCAGACACCATAATCTCGTCCCAACTCCGTGGTCCCTTAGAATTCACAACTTCACAATTGCCACTCCCTTCAATTGCATGGCTGTCCATCACTGGTATGAAAATATATGTGATCAATGAACAGAGCAATTTATGCACTCTTGACTACAATAACATTTAAAATTAACTTCACAAGGGATACAATTTAGTCATATTCACAGAAAAATGCTAGCCTATTTTGGAATAGTAGTCAAGTACTAAAATACATACTGAGATTTATATAGTTGAAATGAAGAATGACAAATATCTATGGAGGACAGGATAGGACACCATAACCTAGTCATTATCTTATCTGTCCTACTTTGAGATGAAATAGGACATGAAAAAAGAAACCGATTGGATTCAGAAATCAATATGACTACTATATTAACAACATAAATAAAACATAGTAAAGAATATCCTACGTTGTCTGCTGCCTTTTGGCACAAAACTAACCAGTACTTTTCAATCCTCTAACGTTGTCTGCTGCCTTTTGGCACAAAACTAACCACTACTTTTCATTCTACATCTTTGAAAAACACCACATGGTTGCAATATTATCATCAACATTAAAGTTCAAGCACAGGTAGTACCACAAATTTCAAGTTCCCAATACGTCTTAATTGACAAGGATGACTTCAGCAAAATGAAACTCAAAATTAAACCATACCTGAGCTGGGAGATGGAGCTTCTCGAGATAAGTTCTCTGACACTGTAGTAGTGGCATCCCCCTTATCGATCTCAACGGAAGATGAATGAGCAGCAGATGGTGATGCAAGATCCTGGAAGCCAGACACAGAGGATCCTTTCCTGGCATCCACTTGATTAAAATCCTCAGCTTTTGATTCATCCAAATCCTCAAAAATAGATGGTCGCTGTTCAAAAAATGGTGAATCCAAAATTATCTCTGGCTGTCTGCTTAAGAAGTTCAGACGCATGTCACACTGGATGAGCTTTTCAAAATGCTTATTTAACTGCCCCGGGGGACATTCCAAATAGTGCTGCCTACAACACAAGTGATATTGGCTCATTTTCACCCAATAAATAAAAAGTTGCAACTCTTAATCATGTAGACACAACTGCCTCTCGAAGCAAGCCCATGTAATGCAAAGCAAACACAGATTAATTACAGAAAGGCATGTCAATAAGAAAGACAAATTTTAATACCTATGAATGCTAGCCTGCCCATTAGTAAAATCAGCTGTCGCCTGCCACAAGGTGTGCTTTCGGGGCTGTGGATTGGTTTCCCTAAAGAAAAGTGGTTGCCTGGCTAGCTGCATTGCAAAAGAACCAAATGTCACAACAAGCATTAACTAGTTACATACAAATACGAAGACAATACATGCACAGAAAAAGCTTAAATTAGATGTATTACCACAACATTCAACGTTCCTTTTCCATTCTCAGGGCAATTAGCCTTCAAAGCCATAATATCCGACCATTGAATTTCAATCTTACTCTTCAGACCACCTTCCAGAACTTCCCACACAAGCTTATGCTTTGCAAAGTAACATTTTGCCACCAACTCCCCCTCATACTTCGACTTATACTACCAACCCAAAACCAAATAAACTTTCAGAATAACAAAGTACGCCAAAAACAAAAAAAAATGACCAGAACTTTAAATTTTACCTCCCAGCTCCCAATTTTGAGAATTGAAGCAGGAAAATTAGAGGCTTTAAGCTTATCAACAGCTCGAGGAGTTGCATTATTGGAGTTTTCAACTTGCTGGGCAGTAGGTTGAGACGCATTTTGAGCATTCCCATGGGATAATCGCATTTGGATCAAATCCAAAAG
The DNA here is from genome assembly GCA_948193385.1 of Breynia disticha f. nivosa. NCBI lineage: Eukaryota > Viridiplantae > Streptophyta > Magnoliopsida > Malpighiales > Phyllanthaceae > Breynia > Breynia disticha. The sequence continues at coordinate 22,737 of CANYCX010281764.1, forward strand.
CGAAGGGCTCTTCCTGAGACGAAGGCCCAACGGACTAGGTTCGTCCAGCGGATTGTACTGTGCCGTTTGAACAGGAAATGCATTAGCACCTGCACCCCACTGCTCAATAACAAAGTAACATCCATCCAATCAAATCCAAATAAACCAAAAATATTTGTCAATTCCTTCAATGTTCTACGCTTTCTCGAGAAACAAACTGGACTACTAAAGCGTTTGATTAACTGATTTTCCGATAATCATGGAGTTCATTTAACTAATTTTCTTTCATTTTCAATACAACAGTTGTTTTCATATAGTCATTGAGTATCTTCATTTCGTTTTCTTTCATCAACAAAATAAAATAAAACTAACAGAATTTCGAATTCTTCTCTTCAAAAATTACACGATTGTTGAAAACAATGAAGTTCTCTCTAATTTACATAATTCCTATTATGTCCTCCGTTTTCTCGTTAAACTAACAGGAAGATGAAACGACATGATAGGATTCAACAAAAAAGGAATTAAAAAGAATACAAAAAAATTGTATATAAGCAGAAGAAAATTGAATTAATAGAAAATACCTGAGGAAGAGAATCGGAAGGTCTGGATCGCTTAGGAAGAAGCGCGTGTTCTTCCTCCAAAGGATCCTCAACGATCTCCACCTTCACAGACCTTTTACTTCCTGCCGACGATGTCGTTTTGTCCGATTCAATCATTTGCATAATTTCAGTTTTTATTTATTTAGTGGTTAAAAAAAAGGAGGTTAATGATTGTTTGGGGATGGAGGATTGAAGAATTGGATTAAATTTTAGATGGGATGGGAAACCCTAAGAGCAGATCTTAACGGAGAGATGACGGCGTAGGAGGTGGTTAAAGCCGCGTTATTCACACAACTTGCACGTGCTCTTTTTCTCTGCGAAATTACCAAATTGTCACTGCTTTGGTCAATTCTTTCAATGCCTTTTAATTAGTGGTGCAATTATTCTAATGGGTGGGAACAGAGTTATCATAATTGGATCCGTAATCTAACAGAAAAACGACTGAATAGTTAGTTTATTGGTCGAACTGTTGGTTTACTGATCGAACCAGTAATTTAAAAATAGTATAAATAAATAAATATATATAAATATACAAAATTATTTAATTTTTAAATTATTTAATATTTTTCAATATTTAAAATCGGTCTGGTTCACCAGTTCACCGATTGAACCAGTCGGTTCTCCGATTTTCACCGATTTAATACCGGTTCGTTTGTAGAACGATCTGAATGGTGAACCGGAACCGAACAAGTGACTGATTCACCAGTTCACAGGCCTAACCAGTCGATTCGACCCGATTTTTATAACATTGGGCGGGAGTCCCCTTGGTTCCACAAAGTAATATTATCCTTGCATTCTTATTTAGTACTTTCTTCGTCCTTTTTTATTATCATAAATATTATGAAAAATAAAAGAATTATTAATTTATTTTAATTAATGATATTAGATAGTATATTTAAAATATAATTATATGTGAATTAAACAAAAATCATTAAAATATATAATTATTATAAAAATATTTTTAAAAATAATTTTAAAAATAATGAATAACAATTATTTTGAAATATTTAAAGTGTTATTTTGTAATAATTTTTTAAGACAAAAGAGATTGTGATTTTGTTAATGGGTCAGCGAAATATTTTTTTAGCAAAATTTACTTTTTTTCTATAATTACCCATTTCAACAAATTTTCCTCTCTTACATAAACTCCTTACACTCTTTAACTCTCAAATCTAAGAGATAATTTCAAAATCTCTTTGCTCATTAATGGATTCAAACAACCCAAATAAATGGAATCCAAATTCACAAAATTCTTAAAATTTTTTATTTTCTACAATATTTTGCAGATTTTGGTTCACAACAGTTTTTTCTAAAATATTATCAACAACAATTCAGCCAATATTCAAATTAGATTCACATTCTAGAGCGAGTTCACAATTGAATTTTATTGAAGGAATATGATTCTATAAAACTACAAAACTGGAATCGGAGAATACAAACGGAAAGAAGTGAAAGAAAGAACACAATACTATGCTAATATTAATGTGAGCTAACTGGAGCGATAAGCCTTTGTAGAGTTGTGAGAAATTTTTAACTCAAAATCAAACCGAATTTGATAGGTTGGGTAAAAGTCAAACTACCACTAACTAAATCGCCAAAAAATTGTTAAAAAAGGTTTGATTTTGGTTCGAAATGATCAGTTTGGTTTTTTTGCTCTCCCCTAGTACTAGTAGGAGCACCTCTCCCTCTTATTTAGGAGTGAGCAAAAAAAACCAAACTGACCACTCCAATCTGAAACCAACCTGAACCAAACCGTTTTTATTGGTTTTTTGGCGGTTCGATTTGGTCGCAGTTTGAAAATTTTCCAATCCGCCATGGTTCGATTTGATTTTGGGTTGGTGGATTCTCAACCCGAACCCAAACCGAACCGACCACTATATAAATTTTATTTTAATAATGTTATATTATATGTTAATAATGTTTATTAAGCTTAAACTTTGAGATTTTATTAAAATTTTAATTTTTATAATGTTACATCTAAAATTATGATTTTAGTATACTAAGAAGTAGAAATATCATAAGTAAAAAAAGTAGTATTATTAAATTAAAAAATAAGACGATTTGAGAGAATTGAATTGAAATTTGCACCTCCTTTAAATCTGCCAACCCAACCAATTCAAAATGCTAGGAGTGGTCTGATTTGGTTTGGTTTACAAGAAATGATTGGTTTGATTTGGTTTGTCATTTTTTCAACCTGTCATAATCAGTTTGGTCTGAAACATCTCCCAACCGACCAACCCGACTAGTGTTCACTCCTACTCTTATTTCTAAGCAAAGGGGAGCAATGTTCCCATAACCAATGATAGTGATAAATTTAGATAAATTTTAAGAGGAGACGTATTTAGTTTTAAAAAAAATCAGTGCATATAAAAAAAAATAAATGAGCCAACAGTAATTAATTTAATATAATTTAAGAATAAAAAATTGATACACCATATATTACTAAATAGTAAATACTAAGACAATTATAACCAACTATATTTATACTTGCAGAACTAAGACGCGATAATTGAAAGTAAATGTATTTGATATTTAAATATACCCCATCCGTCCTATTTTTATAGATATTTTTTCTATATTAGTTGTCTCAATATATGTATATACAACTTTCTATTTCATACATATCATTTATTGTTTAAAGTTATTCTTACTCTCATCAAATTAAAGACATTTTTATGTTTTCAGTGTAGAATTATTCATCTAATTACTTATTATCCAATTAAAATAGTTTATTAAATAAGAATAATATTATAAAAGCACATGTTAATAATCATTTATAACTAACATAACCATATATTTCTTAATTTTCACAATTTATTTAAAATCTTCTATTATTGTGGGACGGAAGGAGTAACAAATAATTAATTGAAAATTACATTGATCTAGGAAAATACTATGGAGTCATTTGTATTGAAATTTGTTAAAAAAATAAAAAAAATCTATTAACCTAGTGACTAACCAACAAAGTATTTAATTATTACAAAAACACTCTTATGTAATCCGGAAGACATGGGATTAAGATACTCTAGTTTACTATTCCGATCAATCATGTTTAGGTTTCCGTCTTAGTGAGTATTGTACTAAGTCTTTTATTATTTGATTCCATCCCTGAAATAGTATATTCTGCTTTTTGATAGTAATTTGAGATTTTCCCGAGTAAATCGTGACAAATGGGTGTAAGTCCAGGCCACAGTGTAAATCATCGCCTCTTGAGCCCCCGACTGATTCTACCATAGAGACCAACGATAGACAATAACTCCCCCTCCTCCCAAACACAGCTTACAACTTTCATTGTACTGTGCTCTCCAAATAGCAACTCTTCTCAAAATCTTAAAAGATACTGAGTTGGAATCTCATTCTAACTAAGGATTCTTACTGTACTGGACAAGAGTAAAATATTTTACTTGAGTAACAACGTATGATGTTTCTGATGATGGTAGCTGAAAATGGTAAATTTTGGGCCAAAATAAGAAAAAAAAGAGATAAAAATGAAGTTTTTTTGATTTTTCACGTACTTCAAAAGTATAGTCAATGCATGTTTGTCATTAGTATTAATGATGTATGATATATCAATTTATTTTGAATATTGAACTGTTAAATTGATTATTGCTGAACCTAATTTATTTTGATTATCAATTTAGTTTCTATATACATAAAAAAGATTCGAATTAATTTGCTCGTTCTTAAAAAATTTCTAGATCAGTCGCAACCTTCAGACATGATCATATTCAGAGAATTAAAAACTGAACTTAAATTTTGGAGCTAGAAAAATACAGACGTTACAAAGTAGGGATGTAAAAGGGTCGGATACCCGTAAAAATTGTGGTATCCAAACCCGTTTAGTAAAACCACTATTTGTACTCGTCCCAAACCCATTTATATATTATTTGTACCCGTCTTAAACCTATTCGAAATTACATGCGGGTACCTGTACCCGTTTAAATATGCAATTATATTTTTTAATAATTAAAAAAATATACAAAAATATAATATATTTTATTAACTAAAATATATTAATAAAAATAAATATTTTATTAATTATTTAATTTATTAAAATAAATATATGAATAATATAAAATCTTTATATTTAACTATAAATTATAATAATTGATATATTTTAAGAGTTGATTAAGAGCGGGTGTCCTCATGTACCCTTTTATATAAGCGGATTCGGATTTAGGGTACCCGAAAAGTAAACCGAACCCGTGACGAGTATTAATTTTTATACCTGCACCTATCCCAAACCCATTTATATCGAGTTCAGATAATGATAAATGGATGAAATATTCGCAGATACCTATTATTGGATACCTACTTCCATCCCTATTACAAAGAATGTTTTTGTTTAACAAAACAAAAAACGTTTTTATGGTTGAAAATATGGTTCTTTTTGGATTAATGTAAATATACAAAGTTAAGCAAACCAAAATATCTAAAAAGAAGTTTTGTCGTTTGTGCGATGGTTGTTGCGTTCTTTAATTTGCTGCGGATGAGAATGATCACGTGCTGGCCGACACTTTACCAATAATTTTCTTTTATGATTAATGACCATTCTTGTCTTATTTTGATAATGACATGTGCATTCATTGAATATTTAATAAATAATAATATTTATAAAAATAATATAATAGGACTGCGATACCACTAATATAAATCGCCAGCTAGACTGCAAAAACATCTTGTCTTGCAGCAAATAGAGATGCAATAAAGGACGAGGATATATGGGACCTCCTCTGTTGTCGTCCAATCTCTTCCCTCGTTTACTTGGAAAATGGTATTTTAAATATCATCTTGGCCACCGTTGAAAATCGAGAATCTCTTTGTTTTAAATATTTGAATATAACATTTAATGAAAATAATAACAATACAAAAAAGATTTATGGATAAAATTTATCGGATAAATAAGATTATTTTTATCAAAAAAAATTACAATGTATATTTTTTTTACTAAAATGTCCTCTCTTCATTTTTAACTATTCTTGACCAATAAGTTAATGCACTTGACATTTATTTTTCTCCAAATTCCAATATGCTATCCGACAGAATAATACTCACAGAATTGGAGTAACACAACAACTGAATTTGTTCGACACGAGCCAGAATAATTTACTGGACATCCACATTGTGCAATCTATTAAATCTTATCAAAATTACCTGATATTTTTGTTACTTGTTATATTTGTAATATGATTTATGCCGCTTGATAAAACGTATTTACAACAATTTTTCGTTAGTATTTAAGAGTGTTTTGTGTATGTTACAGTGCATGTTTTATGAGCGGACTAATTATGTAACGCCCCGAAAATTCGTCCAAATTTTATCTGAAAATAATAGGGGATAGAGAGATAGTTAATTCGTGGAATGGAGGTTAAAAAATGTCTAAAATTGAGTGGAATAAAGTTTATTATAGATGGTAAATATGTACGTATAAGATATAGGGATGTCGGGAAGTCGAAAGGTGAAAAACGGCCGAAATTTGGCCGAAAACGGCCTAGGAACGGCCTAGAAACGGCCGTACATAGTCGTTTGGTGTTCCTTTAAGTTGGGAACGGCCAGGGAACGGCCACAAGGCCGTTTCCCATGGCCATTTGGGTCTTTCTGGCAGCTTAAAATGTAAAGACGCGAGGTGTTTCGGGGAAAGAGAAAACAGAAGCCATTTCCGTCCGAAAACACCTAAAAACGACCCCAAACCCTTCTTCCACATCCAACCTTCATTCCAAACACTTTCCCACATTAAAATCGACCAAAACTCAACCTAAATCCACGGATGTTCCTCCTCCTCGGGTCATTTCCTGCTCATTCCGAAAAAGAAGAAGAACTAGG
>CANYCX010281768.1:0-14312 GCA_948193385.1 Breynia disticha f. nivosa
GACCAAACTTAGGTCAATGAATTGTAAAAGATTTATAATTGTTTCTGTGGAGCTCAAATTTTTAAAATAAATTTTCCGAATTTGAACTCACTTTGAAATAAAAATAGAATTAAACATAAACCTTTCTTTATAAAACATAACTCTGTCCAAAACATATTTATAACACGCGTGGAAAATAAACAAGTTAGGTTGAAATTTTATCCAAACCACATAAATACATAGTATATACAATATGAAAACCAAAAACTGAAACAAACATCTCCGGAGCTAGACCTCACTCGTATATCCCAAAATGTCTCTGATCACAGCCAATCTGGTCCAAACGCAGTTACCTACGATCTGCACATCATTTAAACAATGAAAGTGGTCAGTATAAAGATATACTCAGTAAGTGAATCACAATTCATTAAGAATAAATCAAATGTAGGGGAATAGCACTGGTCGTGTCGGATGAACACGAGGGCGTGCTCATATCAATCTCCCAAACAACACGTCGTGCCAAATAAACACGAGCCATGCTCAAGTGTTATTTTCCCAGGCAACACGATCGTGCCAACTATGAACATGATATCGTGCTCAACATCTTTTCCGGATTACCTAGCAACACGAGAGCGTGCTGGACAGCACGAGGGCGTGCCAAGGTTCTGTTTTACACATTAAAATTCTGATTTCATGTATGTTGAGTTTTAGTCATGTGCTTCCAATCATATACATTCCCAGTATATCATACATGTCACATGTACTTTTACAACATGATTTCAAACTCAATTAAGAGTAAAATCAATCAAGAAGCACAATATACTCACATATACCATTCTACGCATACAAGTTCATTCACTCTGAATATACAAAGCATATAAGCTCAACAACATAAATATGTCTAGCATGCCATAACACATGTGACCTCCAAATTCGACTACCACTTTCGTTTATATCTTTACTTTCTTTAATCAGACAAGTGGAACTCGAACTCGGAAATCATTAAGTTAAAAAAAATAATTGACAATTCGGAAATACAATTTCATACACTTTACATTGCATTAATAAATTAAACTTTACAAAGTTCGAGAAGGGAATATCCCAAAAAGTAAAGGTGTACAAAATCATTGGGGTTATAAAAGAAAATGAACCTAAACGATCCCATTTCAATGATAACCTCACAAAAGACATTTATGCACTTCCAAATATTAAATACAAAGCTTTTGTATGATATGAGTAAACCTAGCCCTAGTGCAAATCCCACCTCGATCCTTTGTTCCTTTGTTGATGAGTCGGAAACAAGCAAAGAGATCTACCCCTTCTCGCCCAAAAAGTCCCTTAAGTCCCTGCCCACACGGCAAACATAAAACGCGGTGAGTCGGGAGACTCAATAAGCAACACTTACCAAAATGGACAACCATCCTATCTCATTTTATTCACTTTTATTTCAACTCATAGTAAATACAAAATTATAATTAATTCTGTGTTACACCATCCATTAATCAAATCATAATCAATCCCTCAAACAAGTTCATGTTCAACCATAAATCCATAAACATTCCAAAATCAGAGATTCACGTGCGATCAACCATGACTACGCGTGGTGGTAGGCAACTACGCATTGTCGCTACCACACTGCGTAGTTCCAGTGTAAACAAACGCGCAATCATGGAAAAAGTATGCGTGATCACAGCGAGTGCGTGTACTTTGCTGCCAGCGCGTGTGGATCTGTGGTTTCCTGCATGAAAATCAAGAACCATACTACATATTTTTACCAACACTTCCTATCACAAATTATCATCTTAATTCACTCATCAACCAACATATTTCATTTTAACTGCACATATAATCACATGCAATCAACCTATAATCATATAACCATATATCAACATACCATCTCATTGAAAAACTAATCCATTCCCAAACACATTCACTCACAACTTCCATAAGAACATAGAAAATGTTACACTCATATTATAATACACAAGCATAACAAGCCCATCATTCTCAAAATCTACCACTCATGGCATCAATTTCCCTCATTCAAGCAACCAATCTAGTCATTCAAGCGCATACTTTTGTAGTCACAATGGATGCGACATAATGAATGCGAATCCCTAATGTATCTCTTAATGTGATCACTCATGATCCCAGACTTTAATTTCAATTTACGCCCTTTCTTGACCATTATTATTGACGTTTCCAAACGGGCCTCGTCGGTCGGGAGTATTGGTTATAAAGTACTATGGACCATAGATTTTACGCCCTTACTTGGCCTGAATATCACCCTTACTTGGCCTGGCACGCCCGAACACTTTTAAATGTACCGAGTCTTTCCACTGTACTACAGTATAGTATGTGATATATACTAATTGTAATTACGCTCCCAAGAGCCATAACCACTCCCTCAATTTATACTCACTATAAGCCATCACTTTATTTCAACTTGCTCCCTATAAGCCCCATATACTTGCATGTTATATGCATAAACCATGCAACCACAAACATACATTTACCATTCACTCATGCCTTATTTTTCATTCAACGTTGAGTTTAATCTACTAACAATCTCAACACAACACCCATTCAGTAATCAGAGTCAACCATATCAAAAGCAACCATATAAGCATAAACACATTCAACACCTTATTTATCACAAGCAACCATATAAGCAACAACAATCATCAATCAACCACCCTCAACAAGTTACACAATCGGCAATCATTCTCATCACCACTAATATGATCAAGTGCACTCATTAATGGAATCAATCATACAATCATCATTCATGATCAACACATTTATTAATAATTAAACAATCATTTCACATTCAAAACATACAAATCTAGGGATAAGTTGCATTCATGTTGCTTACCTTACAAGAATCGCCTAACGGCTCGGTTGAGAACCTCCCTTACCGTGATTCTAATTCCCTATTAAACAAATTATGATTTTATATTAATCTCATGTGCATGAAGCTATGCAAAGACGAATGATTAACAACGTTCTTATGCATATGTGTTAAATAGTTCAATTCCTCTTTCTTTTCTCTCTCTCTCATTAATGTTCTTCCTAACTATCGCATTTAATTCTTCTTACTCACCATTATTAATGCTTTCCACGAATTCATTTAGGTATAGTTTTACGATTTCTGCCATCCAACACATGCTAGATGTCCTAATTCCTAAGACTTTCCTTTCAAAACCCTAAACATCTTCCTACCCTTATTCCAATCTCTCTTATCATCCAACACCCAAATAAATTGACACTTAAAACACTATCAATAAACCGAAAGAAGCTTACCTAAACGACGAAACAGGGAAACGAACTCTCGTCTAGAAAATCCAAACTCGTCACTTTGTAGGGTTTGCATTATAACGCCAATTTCAGACATCTAAATCACGATTTAACACAAAATATGGTTACTATTAGGTAGTATACATGTTAAGCTTTCCAACGAGCTATCATTTGCTCAAATCAGAGCTCAAACGAAAGAGATATGACGTCGAAAAGTTAGGGTTAGCAAGAAAAACGGGATTGTCAATATTACCTAAGAAAAACTTACCGAAATTCGCTCACCGACCGATTTCGGAACTCCCGAATGGTAGGGTTTCGTGAAGAATGATGGTGATTAGGGTTTTTAGGTTTGAGAGAGGTTATGGAGGGAGAGAAAACGTGTGTATATGTGTGTGGTGAAGGAAGAGGAATAAGTAAGGTTTTAAGGTGAATTATGTTAATTTGTTTGGACAATTATGCCCTTTTGGTTATTTACTTCATAATCTTCTTTCCACTCGGTTTAACTAGTCCCAATTCTTATTTCCTCCAACTTATGAGTCCGTAAATAAATTCTCACTCACCTCATTTCTTAAATTCTAAACGCAAAAAATTTATTCTCATTTTCCATATTTTTATTTCAAACTTAAATTAAATCGAAATTTCGAGGTGTTACAACACATGTATGCATCACACACACATTTTCGAAGATGAATGCCCGGGGCTTACATATCTCAAATAATCGACCTCAAAGGCCACGACCATTTAGGCCACATATCGATTATAAAGACCACGACCATAAAGGCCAAATAGCAACATTGACCATAAGGGCCACAACCTCAAAGGATCAAATATGCTCACACACATGCTCACAAAGCAAATCACATGCTTCCATAATCATCGTAAATATCATACGAATAGCAACCACGACATAAAGACAATTGAGCATGAAAATATCATCATTTTAAAACATGAGCATATTCACACAATTCATAATCATATATGAATCAATCACATAAGTTCAATTCTTCCTTAATATCATTTTAAGCCATTTTAATCTTTTAATGAATTATGACTAAGGAAAAATCCCTAAGTGTTCTAACACTTATAAATTCAGTATCACTTATATCATAAGTGTACGAAATCACTTACCTCAAAACATGTGCAAATCGAACGCTTCCACCGACTAAATGCTCGGCTCACAATCGTCTAGATCCTCCTTACAATCAAATATTCCATAATCAATCATTCAATCCATTCTCAATAATTCGTTCAATACTAATCCATTCTCTAGCAACATTCACTATAGCTAAACCTCCATTCAACCTTAATTTATCAAGCTTCATCATCAACCAAGCAAATACAAGTATCAATCTTACCTTAGTTGCCTTGGGTGATGAATTCTTGTAAGAATTTATTGTTTATTGCCTCCCACACGTTTTTGAAGTTAGGTTTAGGGTTTTCTTCACCAGCTGCGAGCTTATTTCTCTGTTTTTACGAATGGATTGAATTAGAATAGATTACTCCATATCTTTCCAGACTGCACGACCTCGAGCATGGGTCGTGCCATTTAGTCGTGCCGTGAAATCTCAGCACGAGTTTCTGTTTCATCATGCACGATCTTGTTCTGCAATTATTTTGACACTAGGGCGTGCCAATTTTCCAGGTTGAGCACGAGGTCGTGCTCGTCTGCACCCATCAACACGGGGCGTGCTGCACGAGCGTGATGACTGCTGTTTTTCACAATTCTTACCTAAATCAATCCGATTAAATGCCGTTTTAGTGAATTTCCAAAATATTTAAATTCTAATAATTTCCAGGACGTTATAGTTTCTTTCACATGCTTTGGATTATTGATCAATTTTAAAAGAAAAAAGTGATTGCCAAAATTATATATTTTATTCAAAAATGAGTTTTACATTTTGAGCGTGACAATAATATTTTTGAATTGATTGTAACACAAGATGAACAACACATAGGTTCAAAAATGTCAGCCAAGCATGGAGAGGTGGAAAAAGAGGAAGTTCAAAGCGAGAAGAATTTTAAAAAATTATCACCGAATGAAGTTAATAAATCCAAACCCTATATTGAAGATCCACTAGTCTTAGAACTAAAAGTCCTACTAGAACATCTTGAGTATGCATTTTTAGAACAGAATTCAAAGCTCCTAGTTATTATTGCGTCCAACCTCAAGATCAAAAATTTCAACTTGTAAATTTGTGGAGAGAGCACAAATAGGCCATCGCTTGAAAAATTTTTGACATCAAAGGTATAAGTTCTTCCTTTTTTACTCACAAAATACTAATGGAGGATGGTTTTAAATCTATGGTGCTATCTCAAAGGAGACTGAATCCAAACATAAAGGAAGTGGTTAAAGCAGAAGTGATTAAGCTCCTCGATGCAAGTGACATTTACCCTATTTTTGAGAGTTTATGGGTTAGTATTGTATTTGTAATACCAAAGAAAGGAGGTATGGCTATGATGAAGAATAAGAAGGATGAACTTATATCGACACAAAATTTACAGGATGGAGAGTGTGTGATCCCCAAATTCGACTATCACTTCTTCACGTTTATACGTACTTTGCTCGATTGGTACCCGAACTTGGCAATCATAATTTGAAAATAACAATTTGAAAATACAATTCAAAAGTACAATTTATAAACTATACATTTCATTTCTTTAATTAAAACTATACAGGGTTTGTAAAGGGGATATCCCAAAAACGATCAAGTTTTTACAAAATGCATATGTTTATAAAAGAAAAGAAACCTAATTGATTCCATTTCAAGTATAACCTATCCAAAACGAATGTATGAACTATAATGTTCAATATAATAGTTTGTTTGACATGTAGGCAAACAAACCCTAGTGCACAACCCACCTTGATTCTTCGATTCTTTATGTTCGAGTCGGATCAAGCAAAATATTCAACCACCTTCTCGTCGTATCCCCTCAAGTCCCTACCAATATGGCAGGCATAAAACACAGTGAGTTATGAAACTCAATAAGTAACACTTACCAAAATGGACAACTTTCCTCAAATAGTTGGCCTTCACACTTATGTTCTTATATTAATACAAGAGGAAAAACAACTAATCATTCAGTACAAGTAGACTTCACATTCACACATGCATTCAACCATCTCACATTTATTCCAAACATATGATAACCAATCATGGTATTGTTTGAGTAATTACACCTTGACATAGGAGGTTACTTGCTCTTATTCAAGTCTTTTCATCCACAAGAACATTCTGTTCATCCATAAGGACCTAATAAGATTATGAACTATGGATGACAATGAACACACTTGAACATATTTGAACATGAGTGTGTGATTCAGAACATGTGCCACGTTTGTGGCACTTGTGTCACGAGTTAGGGTCACGTTCGTGGCTCAGTAAAGGGAGGTTCTTGACCAGGTTCATGGTCACATTCATGACTCAAGTAGTCACGTTCGTGACTCATGCAAAGGGATGTCAAATGATTCCAGAATGGGGGTCACGTTCGTGACTCTCTGAGTCACGTTCGTGACGTTCAATCAGAAATAGGAATTGGCCACCAGAAGTCCAGTCACGATGGTGATTTAGGTCAGTCACGTTCGTGACTGGTTGCCACTCCTGCCAACTTCGGCCAGAAGGCCAGTCAAGATCGTGACTTAAATTAGTCACGTTCGTGACTGGTTTTCATCAACACAAATGGTGATGAGAACGCCAGTCACTATCGTGATTAGAATCAGTCACGTTCGTGACTGGTTTCTGCCATTTAAACTTAGCCAAATTTTTGGTTCAATTACATACCCATCCTCCAAACTTCAAAAAATTCAATCCAAATTCACATCAATACTCATATAAAAATAAATTATATAATCACATGGAAACATATCAACATACCATATTATACTTAATCCATTCCATCCCTAACAACATTCAATTTGATTTATATAACAGTCATAAGCCTTCATAAGAACATAGGCAACATACACACTCATAAGGACATATAAACTTTTCACAATTTCATATTCACAATTTCATACGAACAATCATGGCATCAATCACTAAATTCATTCATTCGAATTGCCAATCGAATGCACTTAGGAAATCACAATAGATGCTACACAATGGATGGGAATATATGATTTCTAATGCATCTCTAATGTGATCACCCATGCTTCCAATTAGAGTTCAATCTACGCCCTTTCTTGGTCATATTATTGACGTTTGTAAACATGCCTCGTCGACTAGGAGTATCGATTATAAAGGGTTATAGATCTATAGAGTTTACGCCCTTACTTGGCCAGAATTTCGCCCTTACTTGGCCTTAATTTTGCCCTTACTTGGCCTGGCACGCTTGAACACTTTTAAATGTACCGAGTCTTTTCCACTGTGTCACGGTATAGTATGTAATAGATACAACCCGTAATTACGCTCCCAAGAGCCATAACCACTCCTTCATTTCATGCTCATTAAGAGCCATTATTTCTTGCTCACTATGAACCCATTGTTTTATTTTAATTTGCTCCCTATGAGCACCATATGCATGAATGTCATATGCACAAACCATATAACCAAATCATGCATTCATCATTAGGTCATGCCATGCTACAACATCGAAGTGTTGAATCTAGCCATCAAACAATCTCAACACATCATCACTCCATTAAGCATAGTCAACGAACAAAAGCACACTAACTATCATTCGATTCAATCACTCTTCAACAATCACTACAACATCATTCTTTCACCTCGAATCAAACATACAAGCAACATAGATACTCAACTCATTAAGTAATAACCAACCCAAACATTTCTCACTCAAGGAAACATACAAACAAAGGAAGTTGCGATCGTGTTACTTACCTCACAAGAAATACCTAACTAGTCGGTTGAGAACCTCCCTCGCCACGGTTCAGATTTCCTATTATCAATATCATTGTTTCACACTAATCTATCATTCATGAAATCATACGAAATAGGAAGAATGCTTTATGATATGTATGTTATATTAGTTTATTTGCTTCTCTCTATCTCTCTTTCCATACATGCCTCTTTCTACCTAATGTTCTTTCTGAACCACCACATTTAATTTTTCACACCAACCATCATTAATGCTTTCCACTACTTCATTTAGATATAGTTTAATGATCCTTACCCTCCATCATATCCCAAACGTCCTAACTCTTAATTTTCCTCCCTCCAAACCCTAACCATTTTCCTACCCTTGTTTCCATCTTCCTCACCATATAACACCCAATCAAATTAAAACTTAAAACACACTCAATAGACTTTAAGGAAGCTTACCCAAGTAATGAAACACGGACAAAAACTCTGGTCACGAAAAGGTTAAATTCGTCACTTTGCATGGTTCCAGTTCTTTTAGTGATTTTGAGTCCTTAAACAGCGATTTACCATAAAAAATGGTTAGTAAGGAATAGTAGGCATCTTAAGCTTTCCAACGAGTCATCATTTGCTCAAATTGGAGTTAGGGTGAAAAATTTATGAGGTCGAAAAACTAGGGTTAGGGAGAAATATGGGATTTAGAGGAGAAAATGATGAATGCTTACCGGGATTCGATCACCAACCAATTTTGGAACTCCCTAGCAGTAGGGTTTCGTGGAAAATGGTGGTGAAGGTTTTTAGCTATGGAGGGAGAGTATGGAGGGAAGTAAAGTGTATGTGGTGGAGAAGAGAAAGAAGAAAAAGGGTTTTTAAGGTTAATTAGTTTGGACTATTATGCCCTTTTGGGGTTTGGTCTACTATTCACTTCGTAATCCTCTTTGCCACTCGGCCCAACTACCCTGATTCATATTTCCTATAAATTTATAATTCCGTAGGAATTCCTAAGCTCTCTTTTTAAACTAACTCCCAACTCTTTCCACCGAATTATTACCTAAACAGTTCGCGAAAAATTTCCCCTCATTTTTCTATAGATTTTATTTTAAATTTTTAATAAAATGTAAATTTTAGGTCGTTAAAAAGTGTGTATGGATTACCGACATTTGAATGATGCAACAAGAAAGGACCATTTCCCGTTGCCATTCATTAAACAAATGTTGGAAAGGTTAGTCGGTCGTAAATATTATTATTTTTTTGATGGTATGTGTGGATATTTTCAAATCCCAATTGCACTGGAAGAAAAAAAAAAGACAACTTTCACATATCCTTATAGGGCATATGCTTTCAGAAGGATGTCATTTGGGCTCTATAATGCACTAGCAACTTTCAAAAGATGTATGATGATGATTTTTTATGAATTGGCTGAGGACATTATGAAGTTATTTATGGACGAATTCTCAGTGTATGGAAACTCTTTTGGCTCATGCCTTGATAATTTAAAGCGTGTAGTTGAACAATGCGAGGAAACAAATCTTGTCCTGAATTGAGAAAAGTGTCATTTTATGGTACATGAAGGAATAATAGTAGGGCATAAAATATATATCAATAGAATTGAGGTAGACAAAGCTAAAATAGAGACTATTGATAGATTACCGCCACATTCTTCTATCAGAGGTATCAAAAGTTTTTTAGGCTATGCAAATTTTTATAGAAGATTTATTAAGGATTTTTCTAAGATTGCTAGACATTTGACAAAAATACTTGAGAAAGACATGCCTTTTGTGTTTGATGAAAATTGTTTGCATGCCTTTAATGCATTGAAAGAAAAGTTGGTAAATGCTCCTATTATGGTCTCACCTGATTAGTCTTTTCCTTTTGAGCTAATATGATGTTAGTGATTTTGTAGTGGGGTTGTTCTATGACGTGTAAGGAAAAGTATTTTTGAAGAATTTACTGTGCTAACAAAACTCTTAATCTGGCTCAAATAAATTACACTACAACATAAAAAAAAGTTGCTAGCAATAGTTTTTGCGTTGGAAAATTTTGCCTATATTTGGTTTTGTCTAACGTCATTATTTACAATGATCATGTTGCTTGAGATTTCTTATGACAAAAAGAGACACAAAACTAAGGTTAATAAGATAGATTCCTCTTCTTTAAGAATTTGATCTTGAAATTCTAGACAAGAAAGTAGTTGAAAAATGTGGTTGTAGATCATCTATTTCGCCTTGAGAACCCACATATGGGTGTTCTATATGATGAAGAGATTGACAATACACTCCATGGTTTTTTTATCTTGCTAACTATCTTGCTGCAGGAATTATCCCTAAGAACATAACTTATCACCAAAGAAGAAAATTCTTCTCTAATGTTAAGTATTATGTTTGGGAAGATCTGTTTATTTTTAAAATCTGTGCTGATAAGATAATAAGTCAGTGTCTCTCATGAAGAAGGATGGCAAATTCTTTCACACTATCATACAGGGCCACTAGAAGGACATTATCAAGCTAATCGCACCACACATAAGGTACTCAAATATGGTTTCTATTGGCCATCAATTTTTCAAGATGCTCAAAGGTATGTTAAGAGTTACGATTGTTGTCAACAGATAGGTAACAATTCTTCCCACATAACAAGCACTTATGTTGGCATACGTGTTAGAATACTGAGTTCTAATGATCTTGCACGGGAGACGTGGGACTCAACACATCCCTACCATATTGACTTTACTATAGGTAAAAAGTCATCACGGTGATCGTGTTAATGACCACGACCCCTGTGTTTGGCATCTTGTAATCTTTTCATCCAACAAGTTGGGTGTGCCCATAATAATACATTGTGCAGATGATCTTTTGACCTATTTTTAATCTACACGAGTCGTGTCGTACTAACACATGGGGCGTGTTATCTATTTGTACTCAATTCTCTCCTTAATTCCTACAATTCTTTCAATAAATCTATCTTAATCATCAATCAATATAAATTATTGATTTCAATGTTAATTTCTTGTAAAAATTATTAATAATATATGAAAATATGCTCTATTTAGCTTAAAAGTGTTACATTTAAAATGCTTTGAATTTTATATCAATTTTACAATTCTAAATGCAACATTTAAGGGAATATGGTTTAGATGGATGAAAAATATACAGTTTTAGTTATCAATTTAACCTCATATTGTGCATGCATCAATAGTTCATTCTCTTATTTACCATAATGGAATATACATCTTTTGTTTCAATTTTGATTCAACAATAATTGCCAAGAGATAGATTATTCAATATTGTGAAGGTCACATGATAGATTATCAAGAAAAACTCATAATTTCCTACAGATGATAATTCATAACTACAACCACAATTTAGCACTTAACATCATTCCAATTTAGCTAACAAATAATTTAGAACATTCACCAAACTCATTTTCACATTAAATGCATTTTCTTTTCCTTTTCAAATCACAAAATAACATCATACATTTCATTGGAAAATCTCTTTTGAACTTGAACATTTATGTCAATTTCTCTCAATCACAACAATATTACTAATTTATATCTCAATTTCATATTGCGTAAATACAAACATCAATATTTACATGCCATTCTTATTCTATAACAACCATGTTAATGATGTGCAAGCTATTACAATTGTACTAGTTGGTACCCAACCAATACATTATATATGCATAGACGAGTTCACTCACTCTGTTAGTGTACATTATTCAATATTGCACTTGCTGGTGCATAAAACTAATGTTCCCGTTGGAACCTTTAATATGGAAAAACCATCCAATCTACAACAATTTACCCAATTAACATCAATTTTGGAATGATTTTGATGAATCTTTAGTCAACCAACAAGAAGGATTATTGACTAGAAGATATGTTAATCGACTAATGAAATATTTTAGTCGACCAGAAGTCTATCTACAACAAAGAAACACTTTGTTCAAGTCTTTCAAAAAGTCTTTCTAACGGAAAGAAATTCAAATACATATATAAAAGAACGCAAGGACAGAATAGAGAAATAGAGAAAAGTATTTTAAACATTTCAAACAATCTACTTGAGAGAAATCAAAAGAAAACAAGCTTGCCTTCAACATTGTGCTCAAAAGATCATTTTATACATTCTAGACAACTTATTGTTGTTCTTCGTAAATTTTCAACGTCCATCGTGTGTGTATACAAGCGAGCTCTCAACAAGATTACAACAGTCTTCTATTGATATAAAATGGATTACAAGGTCAGAACTTACATTCATTTTATTTATTGCTTAATTATATGTTAATTATGTCATTATATACGTGTTATATAATTTTCTTTCAGTATATTTAGTGTATAGAAATTTTGATTGATATTTTTAATTAAAAATAACAAAAAATCTATTTTTTTGTCAAAAGTATACATAAAATTTAATTCAATTTTTTAAAAAATTTTGACTAATTTGGTCAGTCAATCAACCCGACAAAAAAAAGTTAATTGATTTGGTTATAAAGAAAATTTTGTTTGGTTCTGTTAAGTTTTTTCAAGAGTTCGATTATCAATCAATTTGATAATTAATAGAAATCAATTGAATTAATTGTTTGGACACCCCTACTAGTTTATATTCACATGTCTAAAATTTTTAATAGTTTTCAGTATATATTTTTATAAAATTAAATTATATTTTAAATAATATAATGTCTTCTTATAATAACAAAAATTTGAAAGAAAACAAGATAAATGTTCTATTTTGATAATTGTTAAAATGAAAAAATAATTTTATTTTGATAATTAATTAAAAATATTATTTTCTTTTTATGATAACAAAATTTTTAAAAAAGAAAATTTTGTAATAATATAAATTCAAAGATAATATATAGTTATTTGTTATAGATATTGTTGGTGTAACGCCCTGAAAATAGCATATGATGGAAACTAAATCAAAAATAAAAATGAATGAATAAAATAATTAGATGAGTAGGGTTGGATATGGTTGGCACGAGGAAGAGCACAAGTCGTGCTTGACTTTGGTTGGTCGTGCCATGAAGGAAGAAGGAAGCACGAAGCGTGCCTAATTAGTTTGGTCGTGTCATGGATGAGGAAACCAGCACGAGTTGTGTTGAGATAGATTGGGTCGTGCCATGGAGGTGAAAATAAGCATCTTAATTTAACTTGGATTGTGCCATTCCGAAATAAAAATGCTGAATTCGATTTGACGAAAACTCACAGAACTTCACTAAAACAACATAGACTAGAGAGGATTTGGGGGCTGATTCTTAGTGAAGATTATAGGAGTTTTATATAGAAAAGATCTTGTGAAAGGTAAACTCTGATTCTTTATGTATTTAATTATATTTCTGTAGTATAGAACGTAAAAGAAAGGTTATGATTTGCAAATCATATGATGGAATAAGATGAATTCAATGTGGAGTTGATGAACTTAGTTAGATTGGAGTTTTCGTAACTTTGTGAATGGTTATGAAGAGTAAATCGAAGAACATGAGAGTTAGGAATTTAGAGGATATTGCTTTATAAGAAAAATATGTGAGAAATTAATATGTGAGAAATTAATATGGGTTTTCTGAAATTTTCTAGAATCTATGTGATAGGAGATTAATTACGGAGCTTAGATAGGGGTTGGACTTTATACCGATTTTACGGAGTTGAGGTAAGTGTTCTACACTTACTAATAGTATGTTTATGCTCTTTAGTAATTGAGAATACAAGGATAAGATATGATTATGCTTATGGAAAGGTATGAAAATTGTGGAACCCTGATTTAGTTTGTAAAATGATGGCATGATTGCCCTATAATTGAGAAGTCAATAAGGGATATGGTGGTTATGTGGCGCCCCAAATCCTCAAAGTTCATTTTTATATATATAAAGACGGAAAAATGCCCTATATTTTTTTTTCTTTTAAAAGCATTACATTCAATCAGACAAGTTGTGTATGAGAGAGAAAATAGAAGAATAGCTTTCGATGCATTAATACAAAACATTTGTTCATCAGAGTTTAAAATGCGGAAACTAGGAAAATCATTTAATATGACAATTTATAATTCTCATCTATACTAATATGCGTATAGATACAAAACATGTACAAGCATTCTCAATATTTAATCCACTGGAAGCTCGACCTTCAGTATCGCACCGCTAGCCTCGCCGATTTCGTCGTCCCGTCTCTGGTACCTGTTAACCTGCACATTATCCAGCAATGACAGGTGAGTATATTTTATATAC
>CANYCX010281780.1:0-16232 GCA_948193385.1 Breynia disticha f. nivosa
AAAAATCCTCCTGTATTTTATTCATGACATACAAGAAATTCTTAATACTCATTCAAGATTTAAAACCAACACTATCCACTCTAAATCAACCATTTTTCAACTCTAAGTCAACCATTTCTCATCCTTTTCTTAAAACTTATCTATAACAATTTCCTCCATCTTAAATATAATTTCATTTCAGCATATAAATAAGTTTATTTCAGCTGAACTAGTATCATTCTAGCATTAATTTCTATCAAATACATATAATTACTAAAGTTCCAAAATTCAGCAATCAACCATTTGTAAACCTTATGTAAACCTTAGGTTATACCCTTTTCTACCCACCTTATCATGCATAATTTCCTCTTAACATGTTCCTTCATCAATTCAAACTTCCCAGAATCATAATCTAACATTTCTAGCAATTATTTAACCATTTATTTCATCAAAAACTCAACCATAAACCTTAAGTCAACCATATGTAACCTTAACATCATCTTACCTTTACTTTGTGTGCAAATTTCCACAGAAAATTCCACCAAAAATTCCTCCAGAATTCTCTCCTCTGCCCAGCACCTTCCCCTCTCTTTTCCTTGACATTTTCTCTGCAGAAAATGTCTATTTAAAATATGTTTTGGGTCCACTTTTCCCTAAATCCCAAAATTGTGTCACCATTATTTTTTTTTCAACCCGTCTGCTGAGTATGCGGGGTGGCGGTCGACTACGCAGGGTGGCAGCGACTCCTCGTAGTTCGCTTTCCACTGCGCGTTCTCGACTAATTCTGAATTTTTTTGATTTTTGTCTTTTTATTTCACGTCAACCTTACGTCAACTTTTCGTATACCTTTATATACTGATGTTTTCACATTTATTTGACTTTATTTCAATATGAAAATTTTTCTGGGATGTTACAACAACACTATTAAGTATAGTGTGTATAATCCGACCAAGGGATGGAAAATGATTAAATTGAAATTGATCTCAATTTTCTTATGTGAGACCCAGTAGCAGTCAAATGGATTTCTACACGTTCTTTTCTTACTTTGATATTATTGAGAAGCATGTGTCATAGAGTTTAATTTGATTGGTTGTACAAATAGGCTGCACTAATAACGGTGGGAAAACGTTAACTCTTTGGTTAGATGTTATGACATATGGTGGATTAATAGTAAAGGAGGAAGATTATTTCCGAAGATATCACTAGAGTTCATATAACACAGGGCCCGAATTATTGTGTTCTTGTGAGAAATTTGATTAATGTGGTTAATCACTGGTTCTTACAAGATATGTAATTAGTGTTTATAAAAAAATTTCGTGAGATTAAAGCGAATCGAAATTGGTGATATTAGGAAAGTAATCAAGGAAATAATCACGTTTAGCCGAAAATAGAAAATAGCGAGTAGTCTTTTATTATACTTGAGCTGCTTAACCGTCAGAAGCTTTTTTCGTTGAAGGTTGCGTGTCCG
This sequence comes from Breynia disticha f. nivosa, assembly GCA_948193385.1. NCBI lineage: Eukaryota > Viridiplantae > Streptophyta > Magnoliopsida > Malpighiales > Phyllanthaceae > Breynia > Breynia disticha. Next base: position 1,448 of record CANYCX010281780.1, read on the forward strand.
CACTACATAAGATGGAAAAACAATCCCTATAGAAAGAATCTGTACTCGCTATCGTCATGTGCAAGTGAGAGATGAAAGGATAATTTATTCAGCCCATGACGTTTGAGTTGTCGAATAAATATAATTAATTTAAGGGACTTAATTATGGTTTATTCGATAGAAGGATTAAATTAAAAGCATATTTAGTTTAGGGAATAAAATGCAATTTTGAGTGGAAAGGTACCATTTCACCAAATGGTACCTATCATTCTATAAATACACATCCTCCCCTCCACATTAACCACTTATGCCATTCTTCCAACAAAATGGAAGAGAGAAGAAGAGACACTTCTCTTCTTCTTCAAATAACCAACGAGTGGTTATTCTCACTCGGTGATCGGATTCCGGTGTAGGATCGGGTGCGAAATATTGCTCGTATCCCGATGTGTTTGTGCCTGTGAATACGAGCGTACCCTCAACGAGGTATCGTATTCTTCCGCTGCATTGAACGGAGTTCCAGGTTTGTGTATTCTATTCGTTTTATTTACCGCTTAATTAATTAAGTATAATTAATTGTTTTTTATATATATTTATTTTATATATCATATTTCTTTCATATATATATATATATATATATATATATATATATATATATCAATATTTATGAGTTTAAACTTATATATATATATATATATATATATATCAATATTTATGAGTTTAAACTTGATATAAATTTTTTGCAAACTTCATATTTAATTTGTATATGAGGTTAAAAATTTTTATATATAATTTTATATATTTTTAAGGTTTATACATATGTTATATCATTGTTCAGTTTATTTTCAGACACTTTGTTAAATTTGATATAAATTTCATATAAACTTTTGTAAAGCTTATATATGTATAAATAGCTTTATACACAAATTTTTATCCATTCTTTTATGAATTTAAACGTAATATAAACTTCTAATTTGATATATATTGAATTATTATGTTATTTATTAATTTTATAACAATTAAATTTTTATCATTTTTTATGATTTTAAATTAAATATTAATTTTATGAAAATATTATATCAACTTCTTGTATTCTAATAGTGAGGTCAATTTAAATTTATTTATAAACTTTTAACTTGATATATACTATATATTTATATTTTTTTTTATGAATTTTGTAAAATTTAATTTTGTATAAACATTATATGTTGCTTAAGAATAGAGAGTCCAATTATTTTTTTTTACGAAAAATCAATTACACATATAAAGAAAAGACCAAACAAACGAATTAATGTGCCATATTGGCAAAATGTCAAAAAAAAAATGAAATTGGTCAAATGAGCCAGTAGAATTATAGTTTGGGATTCTTACATGAATATTAGGTATAATAAAAATAATTCAATTTTATTAAATTTGGAAGTTATTTGAGTGGTTAGTGGGTATATTTGTGAAAGAACATGGGAAGTTGAATTATCAAAAGTTGGTAGATTTGAAAAATAAAAGATAAAAATGTATAACATATATAAAAATGAGTGTGCATGTAATTATCCCTTATAGTTTCAGGGCTTCGTAAGTTATACAATTAAGATAGAAAAGTGGGCTTGCAATTTCGTACGGGATGCAATAAAAGAAGCGGAAAATTATGGGAATGTCCACTATAAGAATTCCTATGTATTAATGTCTGGGTATATTTTAACTTTTGTGTAAATGTCATAATTAATTTCTTTCTTCTATAAATACATGATTTCAATTTTTAAAATTTAAAAATGCCCAGTAAGTAAAATTTAGTAACTTCCAGCATTCATTTTAATTCAAAAAGTGAATTACCAAAAATATATCATAATTTTAAGGAACAACATTAATAAAACTAACTCATTAATTAATTTCAAAAAAAATAATGTCAACTCTTTATACATAACAATAATCAACATTTTAACAATATTCAAACATTAAAAAAAATTTCAAAATACAACACTCAGATTAACACCAATATACTAATTCGATGTTTAAAAATTTATTATATATGAATAAATTAAGAATGAATAAAGTTAATTTTTATTCATATATGTTCATTGTAAAAAATGTGAAAATATCAATTAGAGTTCAACATTTCGGTCTTGTAAAAATTTTATGAAACTTTAGTTAATGTGTGTTCATTTGCTTTCATTATATTTACAATGGTGAATTACAACATTTAATGATTGAGTATTTATTAACATGTTTAATAATCTTCATACTTGTTGATAGGTTTATTATTAATACGTATCGATTTTTTTATTAGATATGAAAATATTAATGTTCAATTTTTTTGAAATATAAATAGTTTAATTTCTATAATGATCATTATTATTCGGTACTTTCAGCATAAGGTTTTAATTTATTTTAGTGACAACATATCATCATTTAAATAAATGATAAAGACGGATGTTCAAATTTGTTCTTAAATGTTCATATCTTAGTGAATTTATATCTTAGTGATCTTTTATATTTATAGTGTTCATTATTGTTCATATATGTTCATAACTAATAATCATATTTATTTGTTAAAAAATCAGGATTTACAGTTCAAATAGGAAACTTACTACTTGCTAAAAATTAGGAGGTACAAACGGCACGATCTATAAAAAGAATATATGCTTATAATGTTCATTATTGTTCATTATAAAAAGAATAAAAAGTAATTTAGTTTGATTAGAATTGTAACGGAAAGGAAAGACATTAATTACAGCAAAAAATCAGGAGCATTTTTTAAAACTTGACAGATTGAACGAATTTGTCATTTTTAAAGAATTAAAACTATAAATGAGTATTTATACACTTCTTAAATTACAAAATAGTATTTACACAAAAGAGCAAACATAAGTGGGCATTCATACAAATAAAAACTAAAAAATATGTAGTTTACATAATTATCTACAAAAGAAGTCAAAAGTGAAAAATGTTTCAAACTTTATTAGTTTGTAATTAAAAACTGTAATGCAGGTATATATGTAATTAGTTCTACCTAATTTTTCGAGGTTTCTTCGATTTATTAGGGAAAATTTAACAAAAATGCATGTTTATGTTTCTACATTGAGAAAATAACCAACAATTTTACTGAATTGCTAACATGACAATTTAAACATTCCATATTTAAAAAATAGTCATTTTCCATAACCAACAGATTTTCTCATACGTTCTGACGTGATACATGCTTCCTAAAATCTCTCTCAAAATCAAATTTCTACATCTAACAAAATCTTAATAACAGAAAATCTCTATAAAAAAATCATCACTCATTCAACACAACCTTCAATTGCAGAGATCAAATACTAACCCTAAAATTACTTTTTTATGGAAAATCAAAGGAATCAATTGTGAATCATGTTTGAAGAAATCAGACATTGCGCTTCAACCCATGTATGAAATCAAATGAAATCATTCTTATTGATTATAGTTTTATATCAATTTTCTATTAAAATTTTATAATCACACCATTTTTTGAAATCTTCAAATCAAGATGAAATCTTAATGTATTTATTTTTCAAAGTTCACAAAGGTTTGCATGATCAAGTTCACATAAAAATATATATGTATTTGAGCACACGTTCTAAGATTCATATGATCAAGTTCACAAAATATATACTCAATCACTTCACAAACGTTCTAAAGTTCACAGAGGTTTACATGCTCAAGTTCACAAAACATATAATCAATTTAAACACATGTTCTAAGGTTCACAGAGGTTCACATGATCAAGTTAAAAAAAATATACTCATTAAAGCACAAGTTCTAAGGTTCACAGATGTTCAAATGATCAAGTTTCAAAAATATACTCAATTTGAATACACGTTCTAAGACTCACAAAGGTTCACAAGATCAAGTTTACAAAAAATATACTCAATCACATCATAAACGTTCTAAGGTTCACAAAGGTTCGTATGATCAAGTTAGCAAAAAAATACTCAATTTGACTACACGTTTTAAGGTTCACAAGATCAAGTTAATAAAAAAAAAATACTCAATCACATCACAAACGTTCTAAAATTCACAGAGGTTCACATGATCATGTTCTCAAAAAAATATACCCAATTTGAGCACACGTTCTAAAGTTCACAGAGGTTCACATGATTAAGTTCACATAATGCTATAATTATGTCAGAAACGTCTTTCTTGATAATCGATTTCGCAGATAATCGACGAGAGAAAGCTAAGATGCACAAAAAACGAATGGATATGCAACGGTAGGAAGACTGCGGTTAAAAAAAAACAGAATTTAGAGTGAATGATTTCAAGTCTATTTTTTGAATATTCACGTAGAATAGGAGTAATATATTGATATTGGCTAAAACTTCAATATCAAAACTTGAAAACGTTATTTTTATAATATGAATTTTAAAATTATCAATAGTTAAAAATGTTATTTTTATAATATAAATTTTAAAATTGATTATATTTATAATTAGCCAAACTCATACGCTTTTTTTACAATAAGGAACTTAAAAAATGACCACGATTTATTATGGAACCCATATGGAACCCATCTTTAGGCTCATTTATCATCTTTCTTCACTATAGGATTCAAAACAGGGCAAGAAAAAATTGAAACAACACTGAACAATTAGTTTCAAATAGTAAAGGAAAGATTATGCAGATACATCACTGAATTCTTAGACGGTAGGCTATTTATTATTACTTCCAATTAATGAACAAACAATAAATGGATATAAGCTCTACAATTGCTGTCTAATGAAAGAAAAAATTACACATCTCAGCACATTAGCAAAATATCTACCAAATCCCGAAACACACAGAAACCAAAATCTATGTGGGTGTTTGTATATATAGTGAAACCGACACCACCTCTACTCCTTAGTTTCAATCGGAAGGCCATTCATGTCAAGCTCCACGCTTGCATTTGGACTGGATCCCTCACTGGTTGACTTGCCAAGCTCAGTACTGCTCACATCTGGGCTAGCTCCCTCCCTGCTAGATTTGCCATTACTTGTTGAGTCATTCACATTAGCAGGTTTCTCCTGTTGCTGCATTCAGTTTTAAAAAACTTCAGTACTTATAAGTGAAGTCTGTCGCTTATACCATTATACACTTCAAACTGTCGGCCAAATCAAACTGCGATTGAGGTAGTCACCAGCCTCACCCAACATATGTATCAATATTTGTTTGGATTATTTGACTACTTTCACCATTAGCATATATATTTCCATGTTTTTGAGGAAACGAAATGGCAAACCTTGTTTCGATCACGCCATCCCAATCCAAATGGTCGACTTAGCAAACTAATCTTTTTAGCAGGAACCTCTTGTGCAAACTCCTGATTGCCTCGTGCTGGTGAATCTGGATTTGAAGATCTGAAAAAGAGCATGTTGCATATTAGCACCATCTGGCCAACTAAGTCCACCATACACACAAGGCCACACATGGGGTAGTACATTTTCTGATACTGAAAAGACTGAAATAGGAAACAAGAGGAACTAAAGAAAGATTGGCAAAAGAAAAATTTAGGCATGCCACTAGTAAAAGCTAGTTAATAACTGGGTCCAGTCTGGATCAACCTATATCTCAGGCAAGAACAAATTGTACCATTCAAATAAAGAATGGGCATAACATTGATTTTACAACACGAGAAATGACTGCACCAAAGTATACAAGGATTTACAATATGAAAACACGCACCGAGGAGATGGCTGCACTTTAAGTTGGCCAGATTGGTACTGCAGAGTAGCCTCCAACATTGACTCTGCCATAACAGCTCGTTTCTCCATTTCAGCAAGTGATGCAATAGCCTCTTCATACTTCTCCTGCAATGAAGTAATTGCCAAAGAATGTACTATGTCACGAAGCAGATCAAATAAATAAGATAGCTACTACATAAAGAAGCGCTGATGGCCTTCTCAAAGAAAACTGAGCAGTAAAGGGAGCACAAGAAAAAAACTTGCAGTTATATGGCTCAGTCTCAACATCTGTAGAGTGTAATAGTGCCCAAGGACAATAATGGTTCGCAAATCTAAGAAAACATATTCAAATCTGATGCAAACATATTAATAAAAAATCAAAAGCACATGCAAATCACATGCTGCATAGCTACAAGAACTAAGATAAGTCATCCTAAACTTCTAGACGTGATTGCATAAAAGATCAAAGTTCATTCACACTCCAGAGCATAAATGTGCTTATATTGAAAAATATTAGAAAGAACTACACAAAGATAAAACCTGAAGCACTTGTGCAGCATATCTCTGCGCTGATGCATCTTGTTCAGCATATCTACGTGCATCTTCTGTGACTTTTTGCTCCTGCTCCACCCGCATTAAGACCTATATATGTAGTTAGCAATCTCATCAGCCTCAGAAAGCAAGGCCTGGACAAAGATCAGAGAACAAATTATCATATTAAATGGCAATAACAACTGTGAAGTAAACATAATACCTGGAGCATAGCATTTTCTTGTTCCTGCTTATCAGAAAGGGCCCTCCTTAGCTCAGAAACCTCTTGCTCCAATTGTTCAACCTAAAACGCAAAAAAAAAAGAAAACAATTACTCATTTTCAAAGATGACAAAACGAATTAGTACACAGCTTTCAACGATAGTTTCTCCTGTTTTAGCGTCTCCTGTTTTAGAGTCTGCTGTTCAGAAATAAATAATTAAAATAGTTCTCATTCACAAAGTGACACAACAAATGTTGGATTTACCCTGGCACTCAATTGGCGTCGATTGTCTTGCTTGACCATCTCCATTAAAGCTGTTTCTAACTCTTCCGCTCTGACAAAAAAAAAATGATGTAATGCAATATTATAGAACAAAAAATGGCAAAAAGAATTTATATTTAAAATGCTAGTTCACCACCGAAAACAAAAGGTCCAGAGAACTGTTTGTTCCCATTACTGAGATAACCAACTAAATTGATTAAAGGCTTCACGTACTAAATGGTTAACCAATAAATAGATGCAGGATGAGAAAACACTTGAGGCATGCAGAGCTGGTGGGTTTCTTGTCAAATTTGAGTCATCTTATGGCACCATGAGTAGACAAAGCAAAAAAAGGTAAAGCAGCAATTTAAACAAGAAAATCTTTCCTTTTTCTTAAAAACCAAAGGCAACTGAAAAAGGAAACAGAAGTTGTGGAGTTGGGACACAAATCTCCACCCTACCATATCTAGACTTCTGGCAAACCAAATAATGCAGCATTATAGAAACTTTCCAAGAAATAAAGCACACACAACCAAATGGAAGTGCCAACCTGAGTACAGCAGATCTCTTCTCTTCGAGCAACTTGCACAATTCAACCTTCAACCAAACCACCTGCATATTATTTATATATTAGCAATCCAAGAAGCATTGAGAAAGAGAAACAAAACACGCCATCCAGTAACCGAAAAATCAAATGATTAATCCTCCTGAATGAATCAATATCTAAAAAGTTTAAGCAGTAAAAGTGGGACATGGACAATATCTCAAACAATTAAACCATCAATAAAGATGTCAGAGAGATTCAACTTGTATCAATTTTTAACTTGTATCAATTTGTGATTTAATGATGAAAAAGAGAACGCAAAGGAAAAGCGAAGTATGAAAACCTGATCTTGAAGATCTGGAACAGAATCAATCTCCACATCACCAGTCAGGCTAATAAGAACATCATCGGCATTAGTGGATCCGGACTCCGAACGAGACAATTCACCACCTGGTCCTTTCAAAATTGATTTAGGATCATGGTTAAAATTATATAACTTTGGTGCCAGACCCTGAGAATCTCTCCAAGCCTGAAGACCCTTGGTCCTTTCCTCAATTGCAGCCATAACTGCTGGCCGATGCTTATCTCTCAATTCCTGTAACCGGGATTCATTTACATTTTGATAACCCATACAAGCAGTTAGTACAAGTTGACTACTGTCAAATGTTGAGCCAGCCAGTGACTGTAGCAAAGTTACAGCATCTCCAGCATCCTTAGTAGTAACTAAAGCAGGACCTGCAAAAAACTGAACACAGGTAAGTTTCATCATGTAAAGAACGCCTAATCTCGACAAAGAAACAGAGAAAAGTTAAGAAAATACGATATTGTCAAAAAAAAAACTAAAAAATTCAACAAAAAACTCGACATTATTTACCCAGTACCATATAGTTCCATCAATGCTAGCGCTGTTCTAAACAGCATGACTCGGTTCCCTTCAAAAAGAAGCACATCCCACACTCGCAGAACTGTAGTCAGAACAAAGACATTAGATTGTGTTTAGTTTCAAAGGAAAAAGAAAACAATGCCCTACAAAATGAAATAAGCATATGCAGCAGCCTAAAACAAACAAAATATTACATTATCTCTAATTATAAAATTTATTTCACATCTTAAAAGCATAGAACCTGACCACTTTCCCAGGGAAGCATATTCATGAAGATTGAAAGAAACCATGGCCCACTGACCCAGGCCACCTGCACCCCCAAGTAATCCAGATGGTTCACTACACAAAGGATAAATGTGAGACAAAAAACATGGAAAGTGCATCAAGAATATTTATGAATATGAAATCATTTATACATATGGTAAACGTTGTTAACATTGATCTCAGACTGACATTTGACATTCCATAACCAACGCTTGGAACAATATCAAGCCACCATGTACTTCAATTTTACACAAGCATTACAAGCTTGTATATAACTCGACATGTATATAACATTCAGGTGAGCAAATTTACCATACTCATCTTTTTTATTCTGAATTTTTTATGTAATTAATTATTATAGCTTAAGTTTCAATCTCGTGTTGTTTTATGACAACTTTCTGTATTTTTCTAAATTGTAACAATTCTTTTCCTTTGGCCAACAAAAAAATAATCTAGTTCAAAGTAAAGAACGATACAAACCCAATTTTGGAAATCTTTCACGCACCAGCTCCTCAAAGACAAGTTGGTCAACCTAATAAAGCATGTAATCACTGAATTGCTCTTGAACATATATATATGTAAAGACCAAAGACTGTGGACAAAACATGGAACCTTAGGAAACATTACCTGAGACTCTATCATTTCCTCCGAGTAATATCCATCGAAATATTCATCAATAATGCCCATCAATGTCCTGAAAAGTTGACCAAAAATAAGAAGCAGGATTAGGAATTATGTCCTTAAAGAAACTATCACAGCAAAGCCAAAAACAAAGTATGTTTCAATCTCCTCCACATAACCAAGCATCCAATTCAATTCCATTGATTATGTTATAATCATACCAGAAGGCATTCTCTTCAGGCATCAAAAGTAGCAACAAGGCAGCAAAGAAATTCATGGCCTACAAAGGCATTAAACCCAAAGTTACATTAAGCTATCATCACTAATGGAATTCAATCTTCTGGAGAGAAATTTATGGTATAAGTACCTGACAGTAACCAACAGAAGGGTTATGTCGAGCATATGCAGTAAGCAATCTTCTCAAAGCATTTCTACCATCATCATCCAATGCAGGATGACCTGGAAATGTCCTAGGCAAATCCTGTTTTCACACCAGAAATAATCAGAAACGTTGGAGAATACTAAATAATTTAATACAGAATTAACTAAAACACCATAAATAGGCATGCATGAGATAACCTTCTCTATCTGCCCCTTCCATTTTTCAGGTGCACAAGCAGGTTCTGCAGCTGAATCCTTAGAATGGCTGTTTGTCTGATTTTCTGCAGGGTTTCCTGAAATGGCTTCCAAAGCTAGCAGGTTCTGGTAATAATTCTTCACACGACGTGCTTTTATACCTACAAATGCTTGCCAGAGCTGGAACGGCAAGCAAAGTCATGGTGTTTATACAGATATAACTTAAACACTAACAAAATAATAGAGAAAATAAAAGGTTCCAAAATCTACCTCTCCCCTAAGGGCCATTGGGACACCACCCCGAACAAGAACCTCTAGTTCTTCTTTCCAAGGACATGAATATTCTACAGGAGCTGCATCAGCAACATTGTAACCTACTGAGGTAGCAGTAGCACTTTCATTTGAAGGAGCATCCTGATTTGGATCTGATTCTGACCGTTCCACATCATAAAACTCATCCTCAGAATCCTCTTCAGATGCTCCTTTCAGTGATCTAGCCTCTTCAAAAGATGGTACTGCCTTTTCTCTTTTGGCATCTCTCTGGTCTTTTGATTGATTCCCCTTCTTCTTGACACGAATACTCATCATATCCTCAATGGAATGAAGAGATGGCCTAATCTCAGTCCATAACTGAATCCCATGTTTCCTTTTACCTGACAAAGATTGTTGCTCTTTCTCTACGATACTTTCAGTTTCATTCAAATTATCAAACTGTGGCTTCTCACCACTTAAAGCATCACCTTCCAATCCAATCTCTGCATCATCATTAGTCTCCTGCCTTGTTACCTCTGTGCCAAATGCCTCCCTGTCTTCCTTGGAAGATACTTCATTCGTTGGCAATTCAGCAGACTCTGCCTGACGTTCAAGGAAACTCTTCCATCTATCTGATCTTTCCTCCTCTTCCTCCTGAAACCAAGTTGTGTCACACATATCAAAAATACATTTTTTCCTCATTTGCAGATACCATTTCCCTGAACCTCCATTAGCTCATTACAGACAACAAAGGAAATTGAACACAAACCAAATTTTGAAATTCAAAAAAAAAAATCAGAACGATTTGCATTACTGATTGAATTGGCGTTAACAACTCACAATTACAGTGAATGAATTGTTAATGATGGCTTTTATAAAAAGTAAACAGGCAATCCACTTAAAAAAAGAACAAAATTCATTTACAAAAATAACCTTGTAGATATTAGCATATTCTCTGTATCTCTGAACATGTTGCGGACGCACTGCAAATCCATACGCGTCCCTGTCCACACCAATATCATCCGTTAATTTAAACTATAACACAACACATCCACAATTTAACTCAATCAACTTCAAAGAGAAACAGCACAATTCACATTCAATCCAATCAAACAAACAATCTGACCAGATTTACAAGCTCTCACAAGCTACAGTGCTACAGTTCTACACCGCCACACTAACACATACTGCCAAACGTTGTCTCAGTCTAACCTCAAATTATTAAAATACCACTCTACATTCAAAGGCTCACAAAACTCATCAACAATCAACACGATCAAGCACGAATAATGCATTAATCAACGGCAGATTTAATAGATCAGAAACAAAACCCTAAGATAAATACACGTGGAAATGTACATAAACAAAAGTACCTCTTATGTTCAAAGGCGATGAGAGGATTGTTATTGTTAATGGCCTTAGTTTGAGCCCTCATTGGTGGATCCGTTAAACAATTCCGTTACTCTTAACGGTTTTTTCTCGGCGGAGTGAATATAGAAGAGAGAGATCTTCGGGAGTCTGTTATGTTTTCTTTCTCTCTCTTTTGATGCGTAACTGAAAAATGAGAGAGAGACGGAGAGAGGTTTTAAGTGAGGGAGAAGAGAGTGCACATGAGATAAGCGAGATTGGCGACGCAGAGATTGTTTCGTAGCACAGAAGACGAGAAACGGTGGCGTTTTTGGTGGGGGTTTTAAGTATGGGAGCGAGATATACGGGACCCACTTTACATGATTATGTCTAATGGCAGTGTAAAGTGTCCAGTAGGAGTGTTTTGGGCGAATTGAATAACAAATTACATTGCATTGTACTAATAGATTTGTGATAAATATAAACATATTTTTCTGAGAATTAAAAAAAATAAACATTTTATAAGATATATAATACTGTGCAGCTAAATAAAAAAAAAAGTGAAAATACAACTCAACGTTTTAAAGTGTGTGGCGGTGAATGGGCAGTAGCAATGTGATTAGGCATCCATACCAAAAACCAGCATAGAAGGAAATAAGTAGGGCAAGCTATATTTATTGGTATTGGTATCACCCAACCCAAGGGATGATCCAAAGGGTATGTAATAATTATCCGATTCCAAAAGATTACTGAACTGCTCATGTTGACCATGCTCGGATGCTCGATGATGAAGCCCCTTGGTCCCACGGCAACCCTGGTGTCAAAAGTTTTAGGTGGTTTCCCATTTTCTACAATTACAATGTCTTTTCAAGTCTCAACACTTCAAAGCCAAAAGAATCTACTACTTAAGGCATTGTTTAGAAGATGTTGAGGTGAAAATGGAAATAAACTAAAATGGGAAAAAACTTAATAGAAAATGTGGTAAAAAAATTTATTGACAGTTTTGGTGAAGGGAAAGTGAAGCAAATGTTAATATTTTAATATTTGTATTAAAAAAGACAAACTTTTTATTTAACATTTTTACTCTCAATGTTATTAAAACCGGACCGAACCGGCCGGCCGGATCGGTAAACCGGCCACTGGTCCGGTCCGGTTTAACTAATTGGACCGTTTTGCAATTAAACCGGTCCCAAACCGGTAAAAAACCCGGTGAACCGTCCAGGTTTAAACATTAAAAAAAATCTCAATTTCAAAAAACCTAACCAAGTATCAATCGAACCAATTTTATTCAGCAGCTTCATTTTATTTTCAAGTTCACAGCCGCACCTTTGTTCACGCTTTCATCTCCTCCACTCACCTCCATAGCCCACAACCACTCATCTTTGTAACAACAAAGCCTTCATGTCTCTAAAAAATCTCCATTCCATCTCTTCCTTCTTCTCTGTTCACACTTTACAGCCTTTTGTCTCTTCCTACGTTGGCACTTGAGGTAATCTTCTACTTATTATTTCTTGTCTTAGTTAGGTAGTTAAACTTTTGAAGTGTGAATTTTGTTTCTCAAAACAACGTTCTTATGCATGTTAGTTGTCTTAGTTAGGTACTTAAGTGTTTAAAGTTTATTGATCAAAATTTATTAAGAGAAGAAGCCGAATGTCGTGACTGGAGCATGCATTTTCTATTTAATGGGATGATTATTTGTTAATTATTTTGCATTATCTGATAAATCTATGATAGAAAGCAATACCTTTTGAATCAGAAATATGAAGCCTATATAAATTAGTACTTGAACATTTTATTTTAAGACATTTTCTATATGTTGGATTGTAAGACATTTTATTTTATATGAGTTAAGTATTTGAACATCAATCTTTTAAAATTTTATATTTCTCAATTTAAATAATTTTATTTAAATATATTTATATATTTTAATATATTATTTTTAAATTACCAGTTCGACCAGTGAATTATCGGTTCAACCAGTAAACCAACCATCCAGTTCATTTTCTAGTTCAATCACCGGTTTGGTTTTGATAACACTGTACTAAACACTTAAAAATCAATAACAAAGAAGAAAAATAGTTGTCTTACTGACCTGAATCGTAGCCCCCAAATAGCAATCAAGTTCCAAAAACTTGTTGCCACTTCCCTTCTTTTTCTGTTCTTCTTCCACGAACTGAAGCTCTCCATCTTTTCCTTCGTTGCTCTTTGATTTTGGCTCTTCACGCATACCTCCTTTCCAAAATCTACCTCCTTTTTAAGTCTTCTATGTTCTACCTCTACTTTGTTCTTTTTCCTTTTTAATAATTTTTTTCTTTTCCAATCCTATAATTCTGGTTGTTGCCTCCTCCACTCTCTTCTTTTTCTTTTTTTAATAGTTTTTGCTTTTCCAATCCTACAATTCCGGTTGTTGCCTCCTCCACTTTCTTCTTTTCCTTTTTTTTAATAGTTTTTGCTTTTCTAATTCTACAATTCTGGTTGTTGCCTCCTCCACTTTGTTTTCTTCTTTTCCTTTTTTTTAATAATTATTGCTTTTTCAATCCTACTCCAGATTATGTCAATATTAATTCATCAATTATGTTTTCTCCAAAATATACGAAACATGCATAAAATGCATTAAAAGATATGCAAAACATAATGAAAATATATTATAATATATGTACAAAAATACCAGTCATCAAACACCCTCATACTTGACATTTGCTCGTCCTCGAGTAAATAAAAGAATTAGGATCAAGTCCAGAATTCAAGCATTAACAACTCAAAGAAAAACAAACTCAGGTATGTCTCAGAAGTAGACTGTAAGAATGTACAAATTTTTAATCGCATATGCTTTAAATTGAAACACAAATATTAAGCTTTCTAACATAATCGTGACAAATCAACCCAAGTTGTATGTGATAATGAACTCATAGGCATGGTAAAAGCAACTACATTGTTCTTACAAGTAAAGAGAGCACAACCAAGACAAGCAACCATAAATCAGATATGTAATCATACATGCAAGTCTTCCACTAAACACATATATTCATTATTTTATTACTCTAGCTTATTATTATTATTATTATTATTATTATTATTATTATTATTTTTAAACGTAAAATTTTCAGTCTCTCTGCTTACTTCTCAGGGTGTTTACTAGTAGGCACGAAGGTGGACACTTTGTGGTAATTACTCCAGCTAGTCGTAAACCCTATTCCGAAGGTGCTTTGCGTACTATTATCCTTATTTTTGGACATTGGAGTAGATTTAGAGACTTATTGAACCTTGAACGCAACAAATTATTGTTTTTTCTTTTTTTCTTTTTTTTTTCAGTGAAAAACACATATAGTAAAACATAGTTGTTTTGTAGCGACAAATCTATACTCATACTCTGAGTACCATGAAACCAATATAAATTGTCATTCACAATTCCTTAGTATGCAATGTGCATAAAATAACTGTTGGGTTTAGTCAAGATACATGTATGTAGAATGAATTGAAAATGATTTATAGAAGCTAAGGCATAAGGACTAAAATTTCATGCTTACAAGAGTCTACCAATATCATCACAAACCGCTAAGTGAGTAGCTTTAAGGAGATAAAAAAAATGAATATGTGCAAAAAGTGTTAAAAAAAATTGAAAACAGAATTTTTTTT
>CANYCX010282020.1:0-14179 GCA_948193385.1 Breynia disticha f. nivosa
TTCATTACGTATGTTTTTACGTCTCCTATTACCCCTTACAACACCTATACTTTCCTCTCTCCGATTTCTCTTCCTAACCCTAAACAATTTCCTATCATCAAATCATACTCACACACCATTCAAGACCCAATCAAATTGACTATAAATATAACCTCACTGGGGCCTAAAGAAGCTTACCTAAGCGACGATTCTTCGGACCGAAACTAGGGTTAGAAAACCCAACTCGTCACTTTTACCAACCCACTTTCAAACACCGATTTTAAGTACCTAAACAAGGAATTAACACCAGAAATGGTTACCATTAGGTAGTACACCCATCAAGGTTTCCAACAAACCATATTTCACCGAAATCGGAGCCCGAACGAATGAATTATCGCGTCGAAAAGTTGGGTACGTTAGAAAAACGGGATTTAAGGAAATTAAGACGAGAAAACTTACCAAATCGAGAAGCTAAATCGAATCTATAACTCCCAAACACCAAGATTCGATGAGATTGAAGGTTGGCTAGGGTTTTGAGCTCTTAAAATTGAATTTTGAAAGAGAGAGAAGTGAGAGGGAGTGAATAAGGCGAGAGATAGAGAGAACATATATATATATAGTTTTGGCTCGGGACGATTTTGCCCCCGGCTCTGTTAATCGACTTTCCTTCATATTTTCTCTCTCCCGATCGACATAAATACCCCAATTTTTATTCCACACTTAAATTTACATCCTTTATCGAATTATTAATTAAAACATTTTGCGAAAAGTTTCCTCATATTTTATTAAATATTTAATTAAATTCCTAAAATTAACGAAAAATGGAGGCGTTACAATATATATATATATATATATATATATATATATTTAAGGAAAAGAGAGATTTAGTAAATTTGATTTAAAATCAAGATATAATCAATTACACTTAGAAGAATGGTTTAAGCCATGAAGAGCTTTCACTTGTTCAGAAAGATATTTCGAATGGAATGTTCTTAGTTTTATTTTAAAAAATGCTCCAACTATTTTTCAAAGATTTATCGATATTATATTTTTAAAATATAATTTTTGTTTAGTTTATATAGATGATATTTTAGTAGCATCCAACACAGTTAAAGAACATGAAGAATATCTAGAGTTAATTTTAAAGAAATAGAAAAAATAGGAATAGAACTTTTTAAAAGAAAAATTTCTTTCCTAGGATTAGAAATTGGGGATGGTAAAATAGAATAACAACCTCATATAGTAGAAAAAATTTTATCCTTTCCAGATAAATTAGAAGGTTTAAAACAAATACAATCCTTTTTAGGATTATTAAATTATGCTAGAAAATTAATTCATAACACAAGTAAGTTAGTTGTGCCATTATACAGTAAAACTACTAAAACTGGTCAAAAAAATTTTAATAAAGAGAATATAGAATTGGTTAAAAAAATAAAACAAAATGTCAAAGAAATTAAACCATTAAAATTATCATTAGTAACAGATTATATTATTATAAAGATAGATTGATGTAAAGAAGGATAGGGAGCAGTGTTAATTTGCAAACCCAATAAGTATAGTGTAAAACATGAAAAAAGAATAGCAGCATATTCTAGTAGTAATTTTGAAAAAAATAGGACAAAATTGAACTTCTCTAGATTACGAAATACAAGCGTTAATGAATGCATTAGAAAAATTTAAGATTTATTTACATTATGAATTTACAGTTAGAACAGACTGTGAGACTATAGTAAAATTTTTAAAAAATGATAATATAAAATGATAAATAGAACAAGATGGATAAATTTACAAAATACAATTTAAGGTAATGGTTACAAAATTAATTTTGAACATATTAAAGAAAAAGATAACCAATTAGCAGATTTGTTATCTAGAAAACTAAAATTGTTTCTTTGTGCAGATAATAAAGGCGAAATCAAAAGATAAAGACAAGAGTATAATTATAGAAAGAATGGAGATTGATTCTCACAATCCAAGGCAGAATAGTAATACGAGTTCACAGAATATTCCACAGTTTATCACAATACAAAGTGGAGTTTAGTTTCTGATTTTGAAAACAAAATCTTCAATTCTAAAGCAGAATAACCCACATTTACAGAATTTTACAGTTTTGGTATAGTAAATTGCCATTAAGTAAAAATCCAGCAACAAAATTTAGAGCATACAGTGGTCTTGAACTTACAGGACAAGACCAATGTTTTTTGGATAACATTTGGCATTTACAAACAGCAAAAAATTCAAACAGTTTTAAAGTATAATTGATAAATGCTCTAAGTATTTATTTTTCAGAACAAAACCAAATTATCAAACAAAAACATCAAAAAACAGTTATTAGCAGACAGTTTGCTCATTATATAAAGGTTTTCACAATTTTTCTGAAGCATTTGAAGTAGTTAGACAAACCTTTGGTTCTAATTTTTTTATAGAAGCAGAGGATGTTAAAAGTTTTTCTACAGTTTTACAAAAGGATCCTAATTCTATTATTTCTAAAGAAGCCCAAAAAATTAAGGGACTCGAAGAACGAATAATATAATTAGAAGCCCAAACAGTACAATACAAAGACACTATAGCTCAATGGCCTAGACATGTCATTATAAAGATACCACACTTAGACTTCAAGAGTAGATGATTTTAAAATTAAATACAAAATTATAGAGTTTTCAACAGAATAAATTTTTATCTTCTTCTTTAGATAATCTTAGAAAAAGATTGTTAGATTTACCAGTATCTACAGTTCTAAAACCACTTTTGACTCCTGCCTAGATATTTTAAAAGTCATTTATGATAAAATAGAAGAAGGTTTATGCAAAATCTTATTAACTTACAAAAAGAACTTGTACAGATACATCTTAAAGAAATTAAATATACAGAGGTTAAAGTTGTATAGATGAGAGCTCCTAATGAGCAAGAGACACAAATCACAGGGATATTCAAGCTACAGATAAATCTCAACAAGACTAATATGCTAAAATAGAAGATTTTGGAATATTTTCATAATAGAATGATTGACTTTATAAAATTCCATTATACTCCCACAATACATGATCTCTTAGAACATAAGGAGAGAAATTCTTCATCATATATAGTAATATGTCCATATTAACATGAATAGAAAAGGTATACTGTAAGATTCTTTCCACCTTAGTAAAGTTGATCAAAGAATCCTACAAACCAGCATAGAAGAGGATCATTATATAGGAAACTAAAGTTCTTAAACAATAGTATAATTATGATCCTACAGTATATGATAGTCTTGAAGATAGAACAATCATTAAACATTTTCAAGATTACCATTACAGATTTTCATGGACAAATTACAGACTAATGGCAGAAGAGCATTATGTACAGATCTTGACAAAAATGCATTGACATATGCTTCTCTCTTTCAGTGGAGAAGGTGACACGATAAAAGAAACAAATATCATTAGTAATAGATATTACGAAGGAGGACAAAGCAATGACCATGACAACATATCCCTACAAGATGACACTGATTAAAGGGTAGACACATAGACTATACAAGACAGACACTGACTAAAGGCTAGATAGCAAACAGAATAGTCTACCTCAGTATAGCTTCTTTAATTTTGAATCACATGTAAAAAGATAAGCAAGAATCATTGTACTTTTGTTTTTAGAGGAATCTTTTTGTAGATAACTTTTGAAGTGCCAATAAGAGATGCACATATGGCACTGTAAGATTCTTATTTTCTTCTATAAAAAGCCTATGGCTTCACATTGTAAATCATCAGAGAGAAATATAGCAATACAAGTGAGAGTTTTCTCCCATGGCCTTCTAAGCTTTTCTTTTCCGATTCCTTTGCCGATAGTATAGTTCGTCTTATATCCCTAAACACTAAAACTATATCCCAGCACGGTATAAAAAAAATACTAAACCCAGTCCATCTATACATTTAAGGTAATTTATTTAATGCAATTTATTGTTAATTTTTGTTTAAGCTTTATTTATATTAATTATTTTTAGTCGGTGTACCTGAGCTGCCACTTAAAATTTTATATTATATTTTTAAAATAAAAATAATTAAAATTTTTAAATTCAAAAACTTTATAGGAAACAGAATAAATAAATAAATAATTTGTTTATTTGATTTAATATATTTATTTTATTATTATATTTTAAATATTTATATTAAAATTATTAATTGCATAAAAAAATTTATAGAAAAATATACTATAACTTAATTTAATAAATTAATATAATTTAATATCCAGTATCCCATCAAATTGTAGGGTTTCAACTACTAGTTATTATACAATGAACATGATATAATACAAAGCTATGTAATAGTATAAATTAAGGTTTCTTTATTGTTTCACTAAAAGTTTCTTGATATTTATGACAAATGAATTTTTAAGATGGATCTACTTTTCACTCTTGAAACAGCAACATGCATTTGGCAATGAAGATATAATCCAACATGAGAAAGTGATTGTCATTAAATTTTGTTTATTTATAGACATGGCAAAACAAACAATCAAAGAAAATTTTCTCTTTCTCATCTTGAAATGAAATTTTATATTAAAAGGCGTCAAAACCAATCTTGAGATAAAAAATTTACAACTTTCATTTGAATTGGTAATTATTTTTGCTTCAATAACATGTTTACTTAATTGAGTCAAAATCAATCTTGAACCGTTGCACAAATCCAAAGTGGGATTAATGTTACGAAGTAACATAACGGGCACACCAACTTTAAATGTGAGTTTATGATTTGCATAAGCTTTTACACTATTTAAAATTTTAGGAGTGTAAGCATCATCAAAACAATTGAAATTCTCTTATGCTTTGCAAATATGATCGGAATTCAAATAAGTAACATCTTGACCTGACCATAAGGATATTACATAATCATTTACTTGTCCACAAAGTTTAATTTAGGAGAAAGAATATAATGTTCTTGTGATGCCAGAAACACAAATCCCATTATCGAATAAAATATAGAATTTTGGCAACCATTTTTTTCTTTGTTTTAAAACAATTAAGTGAGCAAGAGAAAGTAGGAAGGCAAGTGAATATGCATTACTTAAAACCTTGACCAATGTTTGGCCATATACAAAACCATACTATAAAAATGTGGAAGCTATGGAAACGATTTTCAAATCAATGTATGTAAATCATCTATCTATACTAGAGTTTGTATAGATGTACAAAAGGTATAAACCCAAAAAGCTAAGAGCCACGACCTTGCAAATAGTATCACACTACTAGAAACCACTGAAAATAGAGTCTCGCAGCTAACTACTGTCGCTCTGCACAATTAACACAAACGAGACACGCATATGAGTAACTAAATATCCAGTAAGTGCAACTGAAACACTTATCAAGGTAGTTAATGAATAAGTAATCTTTATTTAGTGTGTTTTAGGTGCATTATGAAGTAGGGCAATCGTCCCCATTTAATCCCTATCATATCAGTCTTTTAATCCTGTCATGTTTAAATGAGAAATTTCCCAGTCAGCACAGTCGTGCCAACTGGCATGACCTCTATGCTCATCACTTTTCAAAAACAGGAATCTGGTATGAGATCGTGCTATTGACAAGATGGGCATGCTGACCTTCTAAAATTCTAGTAGCTTGACACGCCCCCTTGCCAACCAGCATGATTGGCGTGTCAGCCTCTGGATAACTCCTTACATGCATTTTTCCAAGCCACACACAACACATTCAATCCCATTTCAAGTTTCCACCTTCTAAGTCAAATCAAACCTAACCACATTAACATATCACATAATAATTTCATCTAACATTTACATAAAACATCATGATTCTCAATTCATCAACCTTAAACCAAAACTTATCATCTATTCCTAAGTCTCACTTATTCAACATTCATTCTACATTTTACCACTTTTAACTTTCTAAGAGGCTATTATAAGCACCCCAACACACATTCCGTACGCGCATTTAACAATTTAACACTTAAGCAACCATATTCATCCATGTATACATTCATACAAGTTACATGACATCTTTCTTTCTAATTCAACATATAAGGTTCATACAATTAAAAATGGATGCACTATGCAATGCTAATGCATTTCACACACAAATATGCCCCGAGGTCTTCCATCTCTTTATGACCATGAGCCCTCGCTCATTTTCCTCGGGCCCAGCCCAGTATCATTTACGGCCAAGGAGCTCTTGACCTATTTTTCTCATTTTTACGACCATTGAGCTTTCACTCATTTTACCTCATTTGCAAATTCATGAACTCTCGCTCGGTTTTTCCTCATGGCCTTTTAAGCTTTTCTTTTCCATTATTCATATTATGCTCATCACAACAATCATGTCATTAAACCACTCATCATCAATCAATTCACACCACATGGTAACACATTCCTTCATTTCATCAATCAAGTTATAGTATCTCATTTACATGGCACATTTCTATCCAAATACACAATCCATGCAAATCTCAAATAAGGTCACACCAAACATCAAATCCATTTTAAGACATATTTAACTACCATTTTTTACGAAATGCAAATCAATCGCATTTGCTTAACCATACAGATGCAAGACCTACAATGATAAATTTTGGTGATGCACTTACCTTGAAATTCACGAAGTTGGCACATGGCTCAACTTTGATCTAGGTTCTGAAAATTGCCTCCTTTCTTATGCTTTAATTCTGGCCGAAACCCTTTAATCTTCGGGCAAAATCGCCACAAATCGAACTCTCTAGGGTTGGTTCTACTTTGTTTTTCAGGTGGTTTGTGTATAGGGTTCCTAAAATGATTTTTCCCTCTTTCTTTTCTGATAAATGTGTTTCTTAAGGCTTCCCCCGATATGAATGTGTCGGGCATCGTGTGCCGCGCTCTTCTATCACGCTGCAAACACGAGTCGTGCTGGCCAAGTCGTGCTTGAAAACCTGATATAGACCCAGTCAATAAGACCGTTCCAAGGTTGTGCTGTGAATGTACCGACCCGTTTTATAACTATTTTCAACTCGTTTTGTGTCGTTTCGACTCATTTTGACTCGTAGTATTTCCCATTATATTTTCTAAATTAAATTGGCTAATTTTTGAAGCTTCATTGTTATTGCAAATAGTTTCTTTTCAAATAATTTTCAAGCATGTTAGTGTTAGTGCTATTAGTGTTGTTAGGTTTTCTACATGTCTAAACAAGTTTGGGCAGCATACTTTTTCATGAAAACACATAGAAAAACATTCCAAGATCACACAATAGCAAACATAGAAACATATATGACATAAAATTTAGAACTTTACCATAAAGATCAAAGCTTTATAACAAAGATTGAATCTCTACCTTACTTTATTTGTAGGTCGATTATGTATGTTCAAGAAAGAGTAATTACAGCCATAAAATAAGTTTAGAACTAAATTTACAAAACCTCTAGACCCCAAGTGTGATCCCTCTACAAAAATACACATTGAATCAGAAGAAAATGTATATCTAAAAATAAAATCGGAATTCACATTGTTCAGTCTTTTGAATGGATAACTCACAAAACTAAGGTCACCAATGTGTTTACTCACTATGATGAGTCCCTTAAAATGTCATTACTTTGTTTAGAATGTCAAAGAATGAATTTTGGTGCTTTTGGTTATGAGGTGTACGACCAAGCCAATGAGGAAGGAAGAAGAGTGTAAAACTAGGTTAGGAAAAAATCTCTCTTTCTCCTTTGTTATGTCGTGTAGGTAGTAGGGTTTTTATGAGATTTTTAAGGTTTCAAAATCAAATCCAAACTCTACCTAATAGCCTCTTAAGTGGTCGGCCATGTAGTGTTTAAAATATGTTTGAATTGATCAAATTCTCTCTCCATCATCTTCTTACATAAGAAGATAAGTTTCCTTATTTTTCTCTCATTGTCTTTTCTCTATTAATTTAAGACAACATTATCCAAATGATAATTCATATCTTAAACATTAAGAAATCATGTTTGGGCTTTCCAATTAGTGAGTTTTATCCATTCTTGGCCCAATTATCAAAATTGCCCTTGCTCGATTCGACCCAATGACCAAAATTTGACGTACGATGAAATTCCAATTTTACCCTTTTTTATTTCTTTTGTCTGTGTATGATCTTGTAAGACTATTTAATATTGGTAATGAATTTACTAATTCATAAATTATAGGTGGTCTCTTGTAAGACACTATGATACTCAAAATTGAAACGCTGACGAATTGTGCCAACAGTCTTACTATAACTTAAATTCTTCCTTTGACCTCTGATATTATGATTTTGCATAAGATATCTCTTTAACATTCTTATTATGTCTATGACAGGATTGATAAGTTCAAATGAATGGTCTAGTCATTCCATTTGAGTGTGGCCACACTCTTCCTAATCATGTCTACAAGTGGCCAGTGATATATTCTCTCATAATGAAAAGGTCAATATCTTCATTTCATTGATACTTCTACTTGCAATCCAAAGCATACCCAATTATATTCATACTTGTCAACATTTTACAACCACATTAGGTGTATGTTAAAGTTTACTAGAAATCATAATAAAAGTTATAGAGATTTTAGGTCTAAGGAAATAAATTTGACATCTAAGAGACTAAATTTTGGTATTCTCATTGATGATCGCTCTCCAAATCCAATGTCCCACATTGTACCTATGAACTTTGTTGATTAATGTTACTCATTTGTTTATTCTATTTTTCTTGAGAACAAACAAAGATTCAAGTTTATAAACGCTATATTGTACTTTTTTAGCTATAAATGCCATACGTTTGGTGTATATTTGCGCGTTTATCATTGCAAACAGTTTATTTATCCTTTGTTTGATCATTTGCAGGTTAAGTAATGAATCTATGCAACTTTTGAATGAATTATGTCAAAATGGAGTTAAAACGGGCCAATTTGGATAACTCTACCAAGGAACACGGACAAGCAAGGGCTACACACTAAGAGGCATTCTTTTACATGAATAATGCTCATGTCTATGTACTCGATCAGAAGCCATACACAATCAGTTTGTACCTACACAGACATAGTTATTCTGTTACATGGACAACGCTTCCGTCCATGTACTTGTCTAGTGGGTTCATACGAGCCTTTTATTTAGTACACGACCATAGTTCAAATGGTACATAGGCATTATGTGACGCTCAAATTTAGAAAACTCATTTTTGAATAACTTGGAATTTTAGCAACCCTTTTTTTGCTTTTTAAAACGGAGAATTATACGAGAGAGAAGAATGAGAAATATAGTTTTCAAACCATTAAATAAGGGCCAGTGTTGGTCATACACAAAATAAGAAGTGTAATGCGGAAGCTGTGGAAAAACGATTTACATGCAATGTTTGTAAATCACATCTATGCTAAAATTCGAATAGACATACAACATTAACAAAATCCCAAAATTAGGAGGTCGACCTTCTTCCAGTATCGTACTACTTAACCTTGCCAAAAACGTAGTCCCGTCACTAATTATGATCACTCTACACACATTACACAAACACACTTGCACATGAGTAACTAAATACCCAGTAAGTACACCTAAGATACACTTACCAAAGTAGTTAATGCTTAAGTACTATAGAGCTCAAATTTTTAAAACCATTTTCCCAATTTGAACTCGATTTTAAATAATAATAGAAATAAACAACTATAATTTTTATAAAAACTCTTATCTCAAAATACATTGATCAAATCCATA
Organism: Breynia disticha f. nivosa; assembly: GCA_948193385.1. Lineage (NCBI taxonomy): Eukaryota > Viridiplantae > Streptophyta > Magnoliopsida > Malpighiales > Phyllanthaceae > Breynia > Breynia disticha. The sequence goes on from CANYCX010282020.1 coordinate 9,635, forward strand.
CAAACGTGGAAGCCAAAACATAGTTATGCATGTTTGTACAAATTTACATAACATAGACTGAAAACAAAATCCTGGAGCCGGACCTCAAAATCAACTTCGATATGCCTCTGATCACTAGCAATCCAATCTACAGTAGTTACCTACGATCTACACAACAATTCAACATTCAAGCAGGTGATTATTCACAAATACCCAGTACGTGGTAATCAGAATATTGAATAAATGAAGTGTAGGGGAACATCACGGGTCGTGCTGGATGAACACGAGGGCGTGCTCAAATCAATTTTCCAGAAAACACGTCGTGTCAAAACAACACGAGTCATGTTCAAACATTATTTATCAGGTAACATGATTGTGCCACCCTTTGAACACAAGACCGTGCTCAACATCTTTTCCAGACTATCCAGCAACAGGAAGGCATGCTGGTCAGCAAGAAGGCGTGGCAAGCTTCTGTTTTAACCATTTAATTTCTGATTTCATGTTCTTTGAGTATTAGTTGTGTTTTCATTGCTTCATACCATTTCAGTACATCATACATATCTTATGTACACTCATATTAACATATAAACTCAATTAAGAGTAAAATCAATAGCTAAGCATAACACACTCATAAGAATCATATCATGCATTTAAGCACATCAACATTTCTAATGTTATTTATCTTCATCCAGCATTCACATATCCTTAAGCAAAAACACATGCCAATCATGAATACCATAATTACATGTAAATAGCTAGCACATACATTTTTTAAGACGAATGCCCAGGGTTTATATCTCTCCAATATCGACACGAAGGCCATGACTCTAAAGGCCAAATATCATATACGAACACAAAGGCCACGGCCATAAAGGCCACAATATCACCATCAACCATAAGGTCACAATATCAAAATCGACCATAAAGGCCACCATTTCAAGTATGCTCACACATGCTCAACAAAACAAAACATATGCTTCAATGATGATCGTAAATTTAATACGAAAACAATAACAGCAGCTAGCCAACAGAGCATGTATCAATCATATGTCAATGTAACATCAACATTATATAACAGCATACTCACACAATTCACACCTCATATATGAATCAATACAGTAAGATTATAATCAAGCCAACCTTATCATGCTCATAACATTCATTCATTAGCCAAAATTTCAATTCGAGCCAATTTCATTCCTTAGAATCTATTTATGAGCATTTTTTCCTTATTTTCATTTTAAAGCTTTTTAAGGCTTTTAGTTATAATTGAGTCAAGGAAAGTACATAAGTGTATGAACACTTATAATTGAAATACTCACTTATATCATAAGTGTACAGAACCACTTACCTCGAATATCATGCAAATCGCACCGCTTCCACCGCTTAAGCTTTGATTCGTCTAGATCCTCCTATACAATCATATAGTCATAAAAAACTTATTAATTCCTCATACCAATATGATTTTCCCATAACACTTAACATTTCAGCCCCTTTACATAATAATTAAACAAACTCTTGTTTCACTCTCACTTCCTTTAACTCTTCAATATTCATCATTTACTGACCTAAATCCATTGTTAACAAAGTAACAACTTAAAATTCCATCAATCATATGAATTCCAACAGCATACAACTTCAATAACAACTCAAATAATCTCCTTAAACTCTTATTCAAACATAAAGCTTACCTTATTTGAACTTGAAAATGATTCTTGGCAAGAATTTGATGTTTCTTACTGAGTTTTGCTGCTAAACTCACACTTTAGGTTTTCTCAATTCACTAGCTAGCTTCATTCTCTCTGTTTGCAAAGTTAATTGAATCATAATAGATTACTCGATACATTCCCATTCAACATGACCAGAACACGGGTCGTGCCATTTGGTCGTGCCGTGATTTTCTCAGCATGTGGTTATGTTACATCGTGCACAATGTCATTCTACAATTTATTCAACACGGGTCGTGTTGATTTTCTAGACACAACACAAGGTCGTGCTCGTCTACACTCATGAGCACGAGGCATGCTTCATGAACGTGCTGACTGCTCTTAACCAAATCGATCCAATTCGATCTCGTTTTAATGTATTTTCCAAATATTTAAATTCCTAAACTTCCTAGGACGTTACAAGTACTTGTTAGTAAAGTGTGTTAGGTGTTTTATACATTATTAAAATGTTCTATCCTAATTACCATATTAATCACTTACTAATTAATCTCATTACTATAAGTGTACGTATACTTTAAAACTTTTCTTATAATATATATGTAATTTGTTAACATTAACCTTTGTTCATCTTCTTCTAATCTTATAAATCATACATACAACTATATTGTATCTTCAGTTTATAGTTCATCTGTTATATACTCAGAATATAGATCGTAATAGCTAACACATCCATGGATTAAGCTTTGTATTAAGCTAATACGTCCTTTATTCTTTATTATGACAGTTCATACTTTACGTAAAACTGCTATATAACGGCTATAATTTGGATATACCAATCAATACCTATTGCACTCATGCAAATCAATTTGAAACATATCAATAGTTCTCAGACATACATTAACTCATTTAACAACATACACCTCGAAACAACAACAAACTCATATATATACATATATATAGAATACCCATCTTAACAAAGACATATTCGTATCAATCCATAATCAAAACACAAAGTATGCATAGGCAAAACATGCAATAACACTCAAGACATCCTAGGCCCAACTCTAATGAGGAGAGATAAAATGGTCTGGGAGAAGCGGTCGACCCAACTGTCAAGTCTATATGACTATCTCAGCTCTCTACTGGATCCTAAAACCAAAAATCGCAGTTGCGTGAGTTGCGGGCTCAGTGAATAATCTTTCAATTATAGTAATATATCAAAAAATTTTCATATCACTTATAAACTTAGCATCAACAGACATAATCATATCTATAACATTATCATTCATATAAAACTCCGTAATCCTATATAGCCAAAACTGTGAATCTATACAGCAAAAGCTATAATCCTGTACAACCGAAGCTGTGATCAGTGCTGATATCCTTTACAGTCGAAGCTGTTAACCTGTAATCACTGTATATATCAAACATATATAGTTCATACTATATTACACTCATGTACCTGTTAGCTTTTCATATCCTGTATCTGTTCACTCTTCATTCCATATTCATATTTGACTTTACACTTTCTTATTCATTTATTACTCAATTTCAATCAAGTTAGCCACATATTAATGCATCTCGTAATCAATCATATGACTAGTATTTAAGTGAGTAGATCACTCACCTGTCAACGAAAATACTCGGACGTCTGCATGCTCTGGTCCTGCCCTGACTGTCTGGTATGTCGTCCTATAATAAAATAGACCAATCTTTTTATAAATTCAATATAACCAAACTTATAATGCATGCCCTAATGAATTCGTTAAGTTTACTTTTCAATTTTACAAAACTCTAATCCTAACCCTAGAAATTTCTGACTTTATCTTTCATCATCAATTCTATTGTTCCTACGTGTATTACAGTTAATGGCAGTAGAATAAAATATTAAAACATGCAAGAAACAACCAATGATCGACATAAAATCATTTTAAAACATGTCATATGCAATAGGTTTAGATCTAGGTAACATAAAAATAGAATCTTGTAAAGAAAAATCATACCTTTATTCTTCCTCTTGCAAGCCGTATGGTATGTTGGCAAATCACCAAGTTTCTACCGTCTCAAAATACTCCAAGACGACCTTTATGACACCGTTTTAGAATCCCAAACATGATTCCTCTACAACACTAACACACGGATTAAACAAAACGTGTACTAGCACAAAAAAATAAAAACGATTCACCTTTTTGTCAATCGGATGAGGAAACTATGAGAACAAAAGCACCACGATGGTCACTCAATAGACCAGCCTACTATTCTCAAGTTTTCTCTCTTAGAAAAACCCTAAATCTCACTTAGTTTTAGGTGGAACCTCACGTCTTAGCTTGGTGTTTTTGGGACGTCACTTTCTCTCTCTTCTTAAGAGAATTAGGGTTAAGTGATGCTTTTAAAGACTAGTGATTTGAATAATTAAAACTCTTAGCAATCCTAATCCCGTTAGAACTTGATAAGTCTTCAATTCAAATTCAAATATCTTTAATTAGCACTTCCCTTTTTGTGTCCATTATGTGGATACTTAAAAGATTTTATTCTTTTAATTTATCCAACATTAATCATGTCTTAATTTAAGACAAGGTTCCTAAATTTTCTCTTTCTTATTTCTTACATATTTTCTACTTAAGACATCACATTTAATAAATAATCTTTGTCTTAAAATCATTTAAGAAATATTATTTCTCATCCATCTTGGACCCAATTACTAAAATTGGCCCAAATGCCCAATCCGGCCCAATAGTCGGATTTAGACCTAAGGTGAAATACCGAAATTACCCTTTTAGGTTTTTCGCCATCCATGTATGATCTGTAGGACTATTCAATGAGTTTAATAACTCATAAATCATAGGCGGTCTCTAGTAAGACACTATGATCACCCTCAATTAAATAGCTGACGAGCAGT
>CANYCX010282048.1:0-13741 GCA_948193385.1 Breynia disticha f. nivosa
ACGATAATGATCATTATATACGAAAAGATAGACCCTTAAGGGCAATGGAAATGATGAAAAGATTGTTGTACATTCTCATTGATCATAATATGCATATGAAGAAAAATATGAAAATGAAATACGATATATTATTATTGCCAAGTATTTCATATCTAAAATTATCTAAATAGTGATTATATGAAATTATATTAAAATTAAAAAAAATGATAAAATGAAAGGAGTACAAAATGCATTGAGATTAGTTATTTGCGAGTAATGTCGTGTTATGAAACATGACTTTGTTGTAGATTGATGAGTGATCAATAATTTGGGAAATAAAACTTGAAAAGTAAGTAATATGAATATAACCATTTCCTATATTTGTTTGATCCGATATTAAATATAAATATTTATTAGGGAACATGATTGTGTGGTGGATGTTAAAAATTTAAAATGATAAATTGTTATACTTGATGAATTGAAGTGTAATGACTTATGATTCATGTGTGGAGGATAAATTGATATATATTGATCTTAAAAAGATTTTAATAAAGAGGAAATTTAAACGAGAATATATATATATAAATGTTTTCATATGTGTTTTACTCAGTTATAAGTACGAGGTGTAAAATATATCTTATTGAATAGTAAATAACTGTGTATTGATACCGGGTATTGAAAAAAAATTACTTTATTAACTCTTTATTATGTATTTTTAAAAATATTTTTAAATTGTTTATGATATAATAAAATCTAAATAATCAATTATATTTTTTTAAAAACACAAAAGTAAAGTAATATTTTTTATTAATTTTATACATCAATTATTATTCTTTTTAACAAGATTCGATAATTTGAGTCAGTAAAATTAGTTTTATTTATAAGGTTAGTTTAGTCATTTTATACATTTATAACTCATATAGTCTTTCCAGACAGAGCATGGTTTTAAACTATATTGTACAACACCATACTACAACAACCAATACTTTAATAACCCATACTAAATTCAAAACAAGCACACTATTAGTGTAATTGCGTTTTTAATATTAATAGTTTAATTTAATTCGCTGCAAACTCTAAACAAATCACTAAGATTAGATATGGTAAAAATAATTTTTAATTTTTAATTTTTTTATTAAAAACAGTTTAATTTTATATAATCGATACAATTTTAACAAAATAAAAAACATAAAAGTAAACAAAAGCTTGATTTAGTGAAAATACATGAACTTGGGGTGCATTAAGAAATTTGTCCCCAACTTTAAATTTTTTAACCTTTGTTCATAATTTTCCAATTAATAAGCAATAAAAAAGGGTTCAGAACTATAGACAAAACAAAAAATGGAAAGTGAAATCAGAGCCGCTGAAACCAAATATAAACAAACGGCCAAGATTTGCGAAAAGGCATAAAGAACACTTTCGTAGGAGACGCATTCACAGAAAGAAAGGCTCAAAAGAGTTAGCACTAGCGTATATATAAAGAGAGAGTAGGTGTTGAAAGCACTGATTCCTCCTAGGCCCATTGGCGGAGATTTCAACACTTACCAAACCCTTTATAACCCTTCACTCTCTTCTTGCCCTCTCTAACTCAATCATTTCTCGTCTTGCCGATTTTTCACCTCAAGGTTTCTTCCTTATCCACTTTTTAGTGCATTTCTCATTTGTTTTATGTGTTTGCGATTTGAAATTTGGTGTTTTTATGTTTTTCTTTAGCTGAAAGTTTGAGTCTTTATAGTTGTTTGTTTGGTGTATGAAAGTGATTGAATCTGTTGTTGGTTTTGGTTTGTGTTTAGATCTGATTTGGGTTGATTTAGTTTCATTTCTTTGTAGTCTAGAGTTGTTAGATTAGCTTGGTGGAAATGAAAGTTATGTTCTTTCACTTTGAATAGATTGAAAGTCATGTAATTTCTTGAGTTTGATTATGTTATAGTTAGATATCTATTGTTTTGCTTGTTTCTGTTGGTTATGTGATTGATTCTTTTTGTATGGGAGTTTCAATTGTGATGGCAACTATATACTTGCAATCTAATGGATGTTATTTACTTGTTTTATACATTTTCTATATTGATATTTTGGATTTTGGAGTCAATTTTTTGCAGTGGGACAATCAATGCAATGTAGGGCCCACTTGATTGAATCTAGCTTGGAAATAGCTAGACCTGTTCTTGAATCCAAATTTGATGCTGTTATATACCAACTGATTGATTGCATTTAGACATGTTTATGAACAATAGGAGTTCGGTCTTGCACCGTTGTGCTGCGAGGGTTACTGTTTGTATTTCTTCAGCAGCAAAGGAACTCTGCTAGATTAAGCTTATGTAAACGTCAAGATTCGCTTTACCTAAATTATTCATTAGGTGGTTATGATTGATACGCTGCATCATGTGGCTATGTTTCTTGTTTTCTTTTACTAAGATGTTGTATGCAAAGTGAGAACGGAAGTGTACCTTTGTGTTACATCTTTCTGGAGTCTAATTGTGTCTTCCTGTTATTACATATGTAGAAGTTTCATTACAGATAAATTATATTGGATGTTGAGAAGCTTATATATTTCTTACTTAGGAAAATTGAAACTTTTGTCTGGTGTCCTCATGTCTTTCATTTTTCACAGATCTACGAGATGGCAGCAACATCTGCTACTACCTTTGCAATTGGATCGACTACCTCTGTTGGTGCCAAAGCGAGCCAACTTCCACATTCAAGGCCCTCAGCTGTGAGGTTCAACGCCCAGAGCTCAATTGTGGGGTTTAATGGTCTTAAGGCAGCAACTTCTGTGAATTTTGGATCAGAGTCATCTTTCACCGGCAAGGAAAGCTGTGCAGCTCTTCGAGTTTCTGTTGCTTCTAAGGCCCATAAATCAAGCCACAGGTCAAGTAATTATGTAAGCCCTCAGGCATCATACAAGGTGGCTATTCTTGGGGCTGCGGGAGGGATTGGTCAGCCTCTGGCTCTTTTGGTTAAAATGTCCCCACTGGTTTCAGACCTACATCTCTACGATATTGCAAATGTCAAGGGAGTTGCTGCTGACCTCAGCCATTGCAACACTCCCTCAAGAGTGTTAGATTTCACTGGCGCAGCTGAATTAGCTGATTCTCTGAAGGGCGTAGATGTTGTTGTCATACCTGCAGGAGTTCCTAGAAAGCCTGGGATGACCCGTGATGATCTCTTCAACATCAATGCTAACATAGTGAAGACCTTGGTTGAGGCTGTTGCCGATAACTGCCCTGATGCTTTTATCCACATTATAAGCAATCCAGTGAACTCTACTGTTCCCATTGCAGCTGAAGTCTTGAAGCATAAGGGTGTTTATGACCCAAAGAAGCTATTTGGTGTGACAACACTTGATGTTGTGAGGGCAAACACTTTTGTCGCTCAGAAGAAGAACCTCAAGCTCATTGATGTAGATGTTCCAGTTGTGGGAGGGCACGCTGGTATCACGATTCTTCCCCTTTTGTCGAAGACAAAACCCTCCGTCAGTTTCACTGATGAGGAAGTGCAGGAACTGACTGTAAGGATCCAGAATGCTGGGACCGAAGTTGTGGAGGCAAAGGCTGGTGCAGGATCTGCAACTCTGTCAATGGCTTATGCAGCCGCAAGATTTGTCGAGTCTTCTCTTCGTGCACTGGATGGAGATGGTGATGTTTACGAGTGCTCATTTGTGCAGTCAGAGCTTACTGAACTTCCATTCTTTGCATCAAGGGTAAAACTTGGAAAGAATGGAGTCGAGGCGATTATATCATCTGACCTTCAGGGGCTGACTGAGTATGAGCAGAAGGCACTTGAAGCTTTGAAACCTGAACTGAAGGCTAGCATTGAGAAGGGTATTGCATTTGTTCAGAAGCAAGCAGTGGCTGCATAGACGGAGTTAGTTTACTTGTAGCCCTAACCAAATTTAAGCGAATGGTTTAACCAAATTCCGCTGAGTGATCAAGTTTTGATCCGTTCCCTGCATCGGCACTTTCAGTTTTGCAGAAGTTTTTCTTTTACATGTTTTGTCAACAAGACCTGAAGCGATATCTCTGCAGCGGTTACTTTTAGTTTTGTAGATTTGGAGCTTGCAATAAAACTCTAAAAGCATATGTAAGATTTGTCTTTCACAAAATAACATTGCTGGTGCATTTTTACAGTTATATTCTGAGAATTTTATGAATCTTTTCAGTGTTTTCAAATTAAGATTCATGAGAAAATATTCCACTTTGGGATGCTGTTTTGGCACTTGAAAATAGCCAGTCTACTCACAAAAAAATCTGTAATGCATTGGCACAGCCACATTTTGTTGGTGGCTAAATGAGGATAAAGTAGCAAAGGTGAAAATGCAGCAGACTAGTGCTTGGAGTTTGATACTTTGATTTGTACGATTGCAAGAGTTAAAATCAATACAAAACTTGTGGAGCCAATCACACGACGAAATTCCTTGTGTCCATATTGGAGAAAACCTGACAACTGAAAATAAAAATCCTCCTCTGATTCATGCTCTTTTTCTCCGTATCATTACAGTACACAAATAATAAGTGAAAGCTCCATGTCATCTAGTCCATTCACTAACCACCATGGCTATTTTTGCGCATATTTAGAAGAATACAGTTCTTAAATATTCTAGTTTTGTACACCAAATTGATGGTTCAATTCAACTGACCATTCAGAATCATTACAAACTCCAAATATACTAGGAAATGGTGATTAGACTTGCATAATTCAACCTCTTATGCAACAGCAGCACCTACAAGTTCCAGCTTGAACATGCTTAACAGAAAAGATTCGACCTTTACATAATTCAACCTTTGAGCTTCAATTCCAATGAGCAGCTCATATGTGTAACCATGATTCTGTTTATGCAGTCTTTTGGTGCTATCACAAACTCTTGAAGACCACTGCTAAGGCAGTAAGGCTTATTTCCATCACTTCGTCGACAAGTTGGTCTTGACCTAAACTCGTTCCCTTAAAAACCAGCCACATGCATAAATCAAGCATCTCAAAGAAGCAGTGGCGGTAATTGAATTTGCAGTAACATTTATAAGAGCTAATCTTTGTTGAGGCTTTATTCTACCATCTCATGAACCACTAACTAAGCTTTTGGTCTCCGGCTTCAAGAATCATCACCAATAGTCATTGCAGGAGCAGTGTCCTTCCCGGAAATGATGGAACCTCATACGATCTCGAATGATTATTTCTCTTTTGCAAACCCCCGAAAGAACCTTGGCAAAATTGTGGCAATCAACACAGATCCTCAGATTCTTGGATATTCTGATTGTTGTGTGTGGTGGCGTTGAGAGAATTCCAAAAGCAATAGCCAGTTTCTTGCTATGATAAGAGAGTCGACGTTCCTTTTCGTCGGCATCCAAATTGTGCAATTCGGATGATATTGCAGGAACATAACCGGCAGTTTTTAACCACTTATTAATTTCATCCAGCATCTCATAGAGCTCACTCTTCAGAGGATGCAGATTATCATCAACAACAAACTCATGAACCTCGTCTTTCAAAATCAGTGAACTACATCCAGCTGTAGTTTGGATCTTTTTCTGCTGCATTAATTTTCTAACTTCTTTGACCATTTCCCAGTTGCCAACAGAAGAATATATATTCAGTAACAGAACATAATCCCCGGGCTCTTCGGCCTTGAGCGCTATCAAATGCCTGAACACACATTCTCCAATTGTAACATGGCGATGAATTCTACAAGCTCCGAGTAAAGTCCTCCATATCTTCGCATCTGGCTTGATTGACAATGACAGTATGAGCTGATAAGCTCGATCTAGCTGACCAGCACGCCCTAATAGATCAACTACACAGCCGTAATGATGAATGTTAGGCGTTATTCCAAACTCCTTGCTCATTCTTTCAAGAAACATCATCCCCTCATCAACCAAACCACAATGACTACAAGCAGAAAGAACTCCGGTAAATGTCTGATCATCAGGCAAAACACCCATTCTCTGCATCTCGCCAAATGTCTCAATAGCTTCCCTCCCGCGTCCATGCATTGCAAAACCAGAGATCATGGCACTATATGTAATCACATTCTTATTCCGCATTCTATTAAACACGTTCCAAGCCTTGTCCAAACTCCCACACCGCGAATACATAGCAACAAGTGAATTACACAAGTACATAGCATCACCAAATCCACATTCCGCAATATAACCATGAACCTTCTCACCGAATTCAAGAGCCCCAAAATTGGCACAAACTTGAAGGACAAGCAAGCACGTAACATCATCCGGTACAACACACTCAACCTGGCCACTCACCATAGCATCAAACACCTCCAACGCATCCTTATATCTACCATTTCTTACATAACACGAAATCAACACATTCCACGCTACATTATCTCTACGGCACATTTCATCGAACACCTTACAAGCTTCGGTCCCCATTCCGCAAAGCGAATACAAATCCATCAAATTAGTAAGTAACAAGCTATCCAATTGAAACCCATCTCTCAAAATCCTACAATGAATCTCAACACAACCAATTAAACACAAAACCTTGACTAAACACTTGGTTACAAAAGACAATGTAAGTGAATTATAATAAAGGTTCTGTCTTTTCATGTCCCTATATAGTAAAACCCCATAAACAGGCCTGTTAGTTACAGAGTAAGCTTGAATTAAAGTATTGTAGATAAAAACAGAGGATTCACGGGACCGAAGAAGATGAGCATGGATTTGAAGCAAATGGGGAATTTGAGAGTGGGTTTTTATCAGTGAAATTAAATCGTGGGTTTGTGAATCGGTGGCTGTTGATGAGAATAGCGTTTTTGGGAGTTGTTTTTGTGTGAAATTGAGAGGGGGTTTGTGATAAAAATATGAAAACTTTGCTTTATTCATTAGTTTAGTTTTTGTAGCATCTATGAAAAGAATGCTTATGATTAAGAGGTTAAAGGTTTAATTTATTATCAAAATGATATAAACGATGTATGTTTTACTGCCAAACAAGAAGAATGAGGCTTAAGTCTGTTACAGAAAATGAAAATAAGTTTCTCAAGAAAGAAACTTTTGATGCTGAACTAGCTGCTATTTATTTCTAATGACTAGCACAAGTGGGAAACCAAATTCAAAAATAGCAAAATAACAAAAGTAAAACGACAGTCGTATCAAGTAGGTTGTCCATCAGACGACTGATCACACGTAATATGATACTCCCCCTTCGAGATGCAAGTCTAATCTTCATCAGACTCATCTTACCCAGTGAATGAAGGAATTGGGAAATTCGCAAAGCTTTTGTAAACAAATCAGCTACTTGTTCACAAGTCTTCACATAGACAGGCACAATGACACCAGCGGAAATCTTGTCTCGAACAACATGAACATTCATCTCGATGTGTTTTGTTCGATCATGAAAAATAGGATTTTTGCTGAGACAAATTGCTGACTGATTACGGCAGTAGCCTGTGAGATACCAAAATCAGATACTAAAGCTACAAACCAAACAACTTCACAACTAGTAGATGCTAGAGCGCTATACTCTACTTCAACAGAGCTGCATGCCACCATGATTTGCTTTTGGAGCGCTAACTGATGAAAGAGATTCACATAAAAACACAAGATCCTGTAACTGATTTGTGAGTATCCTGGCAAGATCACTGTCAGGTCATCCACTATGGGGGTTAATGCCCCCACGTGGATGACTTAATGACACCTCTCCCATAAAGAGAGGGGTGTCAGCATAAAACGTTTCACATTTGTGAAACTTTTAATTTCTGATTTTGTGGACCCCACACATTGAAAGTGTGTTAACAAGTTACCATTTTGTGAAATGAATGAAGTATGACGAGTTCCACAACAAGGTTTAATAAAAGATTTATGAGTAGGGAGAAAAAGTTTAATAGATAAGGTATTAGTAAAATGTTGATGTAACATGTCCATCAACCTTTTGAAGAGTATAATGAGTAAAGATGCTCTCAAAGAAGGTTGTCAGACTTAGCTGACTTGTAGCATCCACACGAACACACCAGCTCCAACATTATTTAACTTATGGCTCTGAATGATTGGCGTAATGGCAGGCTTGCAATCAATGTGCTCAAACTCAGTCAATAAGTCTAAAACATACCCTTTGTGAGCTGTGAAAATTTGCTAACTCAAAGTAGTCACTTATACCAGACTAATCTGCCACAAAAATCTGAAAATTCTGAATGAAATCTATGCGTTTAATTCGCTAAACGGAATAATAAATCGCAGAGGTGCAATAGCAGAATATATATGCAGTCAGGACTACTATAAATTATATGGTGAGCTATTAAAGTTTTCATTCTAATTACTGTACTCCATTAAGCAGTTGTAAGATCATGTAAGCTTATAAAGTTTTCATTCCATGATTCAAGTAATTGTAAGTCGTTTGCAACTGAATGAAAAGCATCGGAGATACAGAAGATAGTTAACTATATGGAAATTAGAACTGTGTATTCCCGAAGGCCCAAAAATAACAAAACTGTGAAAGCATCGACCAAACAGAGACAGTACAAAATAAGGCCAAGGCAGAATTCAATTAACTTCACAGTCAAAACTAGGATAGAAAAACTACCATTGCAATTGCATCATCAATTTGCTTCTGGAAATCTTTTCTCAGGGCAAAATACAAAAAGATTACACAATCAATTTCTTGATTTACCACCTCGCCCACGCCCACGCCCACGCCCACCTCTTCCACCCCCACCTCTCCAACCATGGCCCTTACCACCACCCAGTGACTTGTTTGCATCAGACTTCACTTTCATGTCATCTGGCAAAGGAAGGATCTTATCAACGCACTTTCTGAAGCTGAAATCGTCAACAGTGTCGTCGTTCCTGATGAGGAAGAAACATCTACTCTTGTACATTGGATGGTAGCGAACTTGAAAAGCTTTAATCCCACATCCAATCTTTCTGTCAGGTTCAGCATGTCCCTTCTTCAGCAATTCCACTAGCACCATGTGCTCGTACTGTCATACAAGACCAACAGCCAAGCACTTAGGATTGACATGAAACTTGGAAATGATGTACAAACAAAAGCACAAAAATAGTGAAATACTAACAGCTAGAAATAAACCACACGAGCAATTAGAAAGATGCCATGAAGTCCAAATGCATCTTGTTATTCAAAAGATCTACACCAAATGTTCCTTGAAAGAAACCAAATTAAATGGTTCCTCATTTCACTTCTCTCATGAAAGAAGCTTTCTTTGCAATATTCAATCATTAGTTGATTCATATCCATGGAAACTATGGTTCAAACATAAGCATAATCTATTAGACAAGAAATAACTCAAACCATTCATGATACGCCAAAAGATATTCACCAAGTAACTAACAACAAACAAAGCTACTCTCTAATCAATCCAAAGAATATCAAATAATACTCACAGAAACAACAAATCACAAAAAAAAAACGACCTTTTTACCATTTCCTAAAAACCAAAACAAAAAGTTGAAAACTTTCCACAACATTACCTTATTAAGATTAACATTAGGAGGCCAATAATGAAGCAGAGCATAAAAATAATCAAACATCTCCACAGACGACTCAAAATTCTTGGGACCCAAACCGACCGGACCCACTTCCTCTTCAAGCTTCTCTAGCCTCTCTTCTTCCACTGACTTATCATCCAGTTTCTGCTTCTTTGAAACATCGTCGTTTTGTTCCTCCTCTTCTCTATCTCGCTTGGACCCATTTGTAAGGGTTTCTTCGCTCACGACATCCATGTCGTGCATGGGTGCTTCGATTGCTGTCTCCTCTGCCATGGTAATGCTTGTGGAAAAAACCCTATTTTTAGAGGTTTTATGGGTGTTTTTCAAGTTCTACTAGTGGGCTTTTTTGAGTTTGTGTCTGTGGAGTTGAGTGTCGGCTTAATGCTTTGTTTGGACGGATGGAATTGAATGGAATGGAATGGAATTGAAATGAAAGGAATTTTAAGTAAGAGAAAAGAATGGAAAAGAAAAGAAAAGAAAAGAAAAGAAGAGAAATTATCCCTCCGTTTGTTTGGCGGGAATTGATTTCCTGTGGAAAATATTTTTCATGTGTTAGAATCTTATTTTCCGTAATCATATTTTCTAGTATCTCATACTCAAATATTTAAAAAAAATAAAGAAAAATGTAGTTTTATATTTTAGATAAGAAAAATATTTTCTTTAGAAATATGTTAAAAATAATTATCACTTTTCATTGATTTTTAAATTATAATTTTGTTGAATTATTTTTCATTGGTAATAAACGTTGGAAAATCAGGAAAATATTTTTTTGGAAAATAAATTCCTCTATACAAACGGAGCCTATATTTCTTTTTTATCTATTTCTCACTAAATTGGTGAGAAATATTTGAGAGAAAAAATACAAAGATAGGAAATGTAATTTCATTTCCTTTCTCTCCTCATTAAATTTTTTCTTACCTATCCAAACAACTAAATGACGAAAATTCATTTCCTCTTCTTTTTCTTTCCATTTAATTCCATCTAACCAAACAAAGGGTAAGTTTGGTTTATGGAAATTAGTAGCGATTTTACACAAATACCCCAATTAGTAATATGAAGAATGCTAACAACACTCTCTTTTTTTTGTCGAAACCACGAGATATCCGGGCAGGACCACAAAAGTGGCAAAGCTCTTCCAACCAAGTTTTAACGCAGCTGCGTACCCAGGACTCGAACTCGAGATCTCTGATTAAGCTAGAACAACCTCACTTCAGTTGATCTACGCGCTTGGTGGTAGCAACACTCTCTATTACAGTCTCTTTTTAGCACTCTCCCTCTCATAGTGACACATAACATCTAACTTCAATGTGGTAACCTGTAACTTATTATTACAAGTCACACAAAACACTAAAGAAACATACAAAAAGTGGGGGGAGAAAACGTACAAACAAAACCAAAGAAAGAAGCAAAATCTTCCAATTTATTTACTGTCATCCAAGTGAAGTTTGGATCATCTTTTATTTAGCCTGTATTGCAATTTTAACTACAGGTACATAGTAATCTCGATCTTTTTTTTATTTTGCTTTCACAATATCTTATGCGACCAAGTGTTTATGGAATTGCTCAAGTCAAAAATTTTTGATGATATCCCCACCAATCACTGCACCATGTCCATTTGTTTTTGTGAACAACTTGTAGAATGAATTATAGATATATATATAACACTTATGTGAGTTACCGAGTTTAGAATACTTTTAGAGTCGTAATGCAGTGTTCTAGTTTATATTAAGTGCAAGCATAAGAGTTATTAAGCATATGTTTTCATGTATAGAAGTTGTTTCGTATTGACTGAGTAAAAGCTACTGATTTCAATAATTGATTTGGTAAATTATTTTAACAATTATTAAGTATATATTTTACATTCTTAATCCATACTTCAATGCTCAAAAGAATGCTTTCAATTTTTTATTGATTTTCATAATTTTTCTTATACAAGTACTTGATGAAATTGCATAATTTTTCTCTTTTATTTATTAGGTAAATATGGGTTCCAACCAATTTGACGATATTGATCATCATATATCTAACTGTGAGAATATAGTTGAAGAAATTGAAGATGAAATTGCATGTTCTAACAATTCTTCAAATAAGGAATCTGAAATTGTGGTACCATTTGTGGGTATGGACTTCAATTCATATGAGGAAGCATTTGCATACTACAAAAACTATGCAAAGGATGTAAGATTTGGTGTCTCAACCAAAACTTCAAGAAGTTCAAAATTGTCAGAAGAGTTTATTTATATTGAATATGCTTGCACAAGACATGGTAAAAAACGAGAATCCAAGGCAATAAATCCTCGACCAAGTGCGAAAATGGATTGCAATGCAAAAATGCATATCAAGAGGAATCAAGGTAGAAAATGGAAGGTGCAAACTTTTGTCGAAGATCATAACCATGAACTCTTTCCAGGATTTGCACACTATTAACCTTGCCACAGAAATATTATTGATTCTAAAAAGCATGATATTGACACTTTAAAAGCAATTGGTGTAGCGACAAGTAAAATTTTTGCTGCATTAGCAAAAAATCATGGTGGATATCAAGAAGATGGTTGCTTAGTAAAAGATGTTAGAAACCATATTGATAAGTCATGACGTTTGGCGCTTGAATCAGGTGATGCAAATGCAATGCTTGATTATTTTCAGCGTATGCAAGAGAAAAATAAAAATTTCTTCTATTTTGTTGATTTGAATGAAGAGCAAAGTTTAAGAAATGTCTTTTGGATTCATGGTAAAGGAAGAGATGATTATCAAATATTTATTGGGGTGAACAATCATTTTTAGTCCATACTTTTAGGATGTGCATTGTTTGGAGATGAGTCTGCTTCAACGTTTACTTAGTTACTAAATACATGGCTTAGAGCTATGGGTGGAAAAGCACCAATGCAATTATAACTGACCAAGATAAAGCAATGAAATCTGCAATTGCAAAGGTTTTCCCAAATGTTCGCCATCGTCATTGTTTGTGACATATTTTGAGAAAAGTTCCTGAAAAGGTTGGTCATGTTACAAAAAAACATGATAATTTCATTAATGAAAACATTTACAAGTCATGGACAACTGAAGAATTTGAAAGCTTAAAATGCTTGAAGAGTTTGAGCTACATGAGAATGAATCTCAAACTACTATTTGAAGATCGCGAGTATTGGGTTTCTTTTTATATGAGAGATACATTTTTTGCAGGTATGTCTACCACACATAGATCTGAAAATATCAATTAATTTTTTGATAAATATGTGAATAGTAAAACCACATTGAAAGAATTTGTTGAGAAGTATGATTTAGCAGTTGATGATAGAAAAGAAGCAAAAAATTATGCTAATTTTTTATGTCAACAAAGAAAACCGATATTGAAGGCTCCATCTTTATTTAAAAAAACAAATGTCTGAGATTTATACACATGAGGTGTTTAAGAAATTTCAAGCAGAGGAACTAGGAGCATTTGGTTGTCATCCAATGAAGGTGGAAAATGGGCTAGAATTTGAGGTTAATGATTTTGAGAGAAAAGAAGTATTTAGAGTTAGGTGGGATGTTGCTAATGGAGAGATATCTTGTCTTTGTCGTTCATTTGAGCATAATGGATTCCTTTGTTGACATTCTTTGTGTGTGTTACATCTTTTTGGTGTGTTTAATGTTCCAGCTAAATATATCTTGAAACGTTGGACAAAAAATGCTCAGAAAGACTATATGCAAGAAACGTCGAAGGATGTTGGAGGCAAACAAAAATGGTATGCCGACTTATTTCACCAAGTTGTTTTATTAAGCAAAGAAGGTTCACTATGTGATGCAAGTTATAAAATTGCATCTTGTGCTATTAAAAGAGCATTAGAGCAATGCAATACAGGCTGTCAACTCAAATTTGGGGAAAGAACATACTTAATTTGATAGTGTGTATGACATCTCAATCATTGATCCTCCGGTATCAAAAACAAAAGGTGCACCGAAAAAACGATTGAAGCTTGGAATTGAAAAAAGTACAAAGAGAAAGACAAGTCAATGTTAAAAAAAGGTTAGTAATAACTCAAAGTGTATGGAACATCCAATTTTTTTATTGCATTTCTTAAACTCGTGTGTTTTCATTTCAGAAACTCTCTAATGTTAAAAATGAGGATAATGGAAATGGAAGATCTTTTGTATGCTTGGATGAAAGTTGTGATATTAATCGTAGGAGTCCAATGAATCTCACAGATGTAGATCTAAATAGACAAAATGAGGTTCGCAACTATTTTTAATTGAATTGCATGACTTAATAGTTTTATTTTTTACAATCTAATATGTTTTAATTATGCTTAATTTATTATTTGCTTTATCGT
>CANYCX010282636.1:0-23305 GCA_948193385.1 Breynia disticha f. nivosa
TGGTTTTGTCTATAATATTTATACTATATACCCTTCACAGTGTTATATATATATATATATATATATATATATATATATATATATATATATATATATATATATATATATATATATTGTCAACTGAGAGGAATTGCCTAAGGAATTCAGTCTTAGCCCTCGTTTAAAGGATATGAAGATGCAGAAATAGAATGGAGAACACACCCCGGATTTGTATCCTTTGGTGGAAGTCTGTGAGGTGAAAATGAAATTCCACATTGCGAGAAAAAAGAAATAGGGGTCAGTGAGAACGTGCAATAAGTGAAGAGGCCCCATAGCGATGCAAAGAGGAAGTTAGAAACTGTAATCACATGCAGAAAGGACGTGGACTAAAAAATCGAATCAAGAGGGAAAGCAAAGTCGCGAACGATTATCTGAAGCAATTGTGTTAATTCAAAAGAAGGTCTGCTTCGCCACGTGTAATCCAATCAATGTAACAGTTCTCTAATGATCAAACATGGTTGCTAGGACGTGGGAGATGTTAACTGCCCAGATCATGGAGTAACCAACCATCTTGAAGACCTATATATATAGGAAAACAACAAGAAAAAGGCTCTCCCGACACACTATACACTCGTCTTTATTTTCTCATTTTCCTTTCTTCCTTTCCTAGTGTAGCAGTAGTTTAATCTCAAGCTACTAAAAGTGCCAAATGGATCATTTGCAATGGCAAGTTTGTTGTCTTCTGAGGTGTTTTATGTAAGTGTTTAAGTGTAATTGTAGATCTTTACGTTTATTGCAATTACATTTCTACACTTTATCTTTCTCGCAATTTACAGTTCTTTACTATTTTATGCACTTAGGAGTAGTGTCACTTAGTTTTTTTACCGCAGTTAGGAGTAGAGTAACTTAATTTTAGTTTAGTTTAGCCTAAGTCACACAAGTCAAAAGTCCTAAACTTTTAGGCAATACGAACCCACGTTCATACATTCGTGTTCACGTGTGATTTAACCCTCACGAATCACCCTCGAAAAAAATTTGCATAACAGATTTGGCGACCACAGCGGGAGCTATCTTTAATTTCTATGGAAATGGCTAAGGAAGTTACTCATAGTAACGCCTTGGCTGGCCAAGAGAATCCTTCGGATTTCGACAAGCCCAGGAACTTTGATAGGAAAGTCACTCTCTAGAAAATTTGAAATCGAAATCTTCATCCTTGTCTAGTATTCCCAGAACTAGTTTTCAGGAATATTATGAAGCGAAGATGGCAGAAATAGAGCGTAATGCTGAACTCAGAAAAGAGTTGCTTCAACGCCAATTAGATGAGATTTTATTTCAAATAACTGTCTCTTGGTCACATTCTGAGGATTTTTCTAAACAATGGAGAGATTCCTTGGAAGACAAATTCTATGAGCAAAAAGAAGAAATGTGTGAATCTTTGCAAAAAAATGGAAAATAATATAAGTTTATATACTAAAGATTTGATTCGTGAAATGAACACTGTTCAGTCTGAACAAAGTTTAAATATCAACAACTCCACATATAGAGTGTGAGATGAAATGTGTAAAAAAGTTCATGATTTGCATGTTTCAAACCAAAAAAATGGAGACAGAATCATAGGTGACTTAAATCACCTAGTTCATGAATCACAAGGTATTTTATCCAAGCAAATTGCTAAGGAACTAGAACTATTGTTCGATAATTGAGCAAAGAAAGGAAAATATGTGAGCGAGGATGTTCATCAGTCTATCCCTAGGGTGGTGATTTCTTCTGCCATGTCACATAGGATGCAAAGCACTGTTGGGTATACCAATGTGTATAACAATAGGGCCTTTGAGGTTGGACCATCAAATAATGTTCGAAGGGAGAATCCAATGGAAACAAACCCTCCTTTAGGGTATCCCTCAACCGTGACTAATACGGGGCCAACTAGTTTCCTGAGTGGGAATGTTCAACCTAGATACAATCCTTAGGGATATCCATCACCACCTACTTCTACTTCACAAGTGGGATAGATTCCCAATCCTGTGTTTTAAAGACCTGCGGCTTTTACTCATGTCCCTACAATAGGGTCTCAAGATCCAGTTCTTTCATCTTATCCTCCTGCAAGCCAAACAAATGCACCCTATATGACCCTTTTCTTTGGAGTTGGCGTGAGCGCTTTAGAATTTGGTACGAGTCTGCCCACCACAACGAATGCGTTCATATGGCAACCTTGATAGAGGGAATCAAAATATTATCGAAGTTACTCAAGAAAAACTAGTTAACATGATTGAGAGAATGTATGGACGACAATTGCATTGCATCAATCGACCAGTATATAGAAAACCTTATTCTGATTATATCAATAGGGATTATCCTTTTCCCCACAGATACAAGGTGTCCGAATTCACGTTGTTTTCAGGCGATGGGAAGATTTTGGCAATCGAGCATGTGGCTTGTTTCACTTATAATGCGGTAAAGTTTTAGAAGATGACATCCTAAAACTTATATCGCTTCAGGCAGGAGAGAGTAAAGTGCTAAGTCAACCTCCCAGAGTGCAAATTCTTATGATTCACTCAGGATGGCTTGGATTTCAAACTTAGGAAAAAGTTTGAAGGTCTTAAATTCCAGGATCTTTACGAACTCACTGAGAGTGCATCGCAATTTGAGAATATTCTTAAAAAAGATAGTGTTCGTAAGGCCATGTCTATGGGAAACTATAGCCAAGATATCCATTATATAACAGATACCGCGAATGATGACATGGAAGTCGACATTGTAGAATTTGTTAAAGGGAAGTCATTCATGTGCAAGCCTTTTGTTAAGAAGAATACTCGAGCTCCAAAAGGGGTTAAATCTAAGGAAAAACACAAGTATTGTTTGACTTGGATAGACCTGATTCACTATTTGATTGGTTGTTAGCTAATAAAAGAATAATTTTGAAAAGTGAACATAAATTATCTTCTTTAAACGAATTGAAGGGCAAGAAATTTTGCAAATGGCATACATCTTACACTCACTCAACCAATAATTGTGTAGTTTTTCACAATAAGATTCAGGATTTAGTTAAGTCAAAAGAAATAACATTTTCTAATTTAAAGAAAACTATGGAAGTGGATGAAAATCCATTCTCTAATTCAGAATGTATGCTAATAGAAAATGTTTCTGTCTTACAGCCACTGTACTCTGTTGGCTACGAGACCAAGATCGCCAATGAGGTGTTTGATCGCCTTAATTAGATGGGAGTCCTTAGGTGGCTGGTTTTCCTTAAGTATATCTCATACAAATGCTGGTGGCACTTGATTGACCTGCACACCACTGATCATTATGCTCGGTTCAAGGGATTTTTGTGCAAGCATAGGTACTATAACTGGTACGACCTTTCCAATCAAGAAGAGGTTGCTCTTTCTTTGAGCCCACCTGGGGCTGTGGGGTCTGAAGTCAGGTACCCTCATCAGAATCCTTCAATCAAGGGTTCCTTACCTTACCTTCACTTTAAGAATTACTGCGCCAAAGTCATCGAGAAGAAGTGAATGGAGAAGAAGAAAGAGATAATTAGGGAAAAGATGTTGCTCTTCAAGGAGAATCAGCAAATGCAAACTGCATTCACTCGAGGGAAATCTCTAAAGGTTGAACCCAAGAAGAAAGAGTGATGTCAGCAATGAACCTGCCAGTATTGCTCCAGCATCGTAAGGAGGCCTTCTCCTTACAAGAAGAATGACGACCTGCGAGGCCAAAAAGGGTATCGTTTGGATTATGGCCTTTTGTAACCCAAGGGGAAGCATGTCATGATGGTGGACCAAACTCAGCCAGAAGCAAAGGAAGGGTTGAGGTTTGTCAAGGCCAGACAGGCAGAGGTTAGTATTTGGAAAACAGCCACTGCCAAATTCACTCAAGGACAACTGAGTAAGTCCCAGTAAAGGAGGGCGAACAAGAAGGCTGCAAAGTTCACCCAACGTTAGGGTTGAGGTGCACCTGAGTTGCACCATGGGTCAAGGTAGACTTGACTCCAGTTTAGGAGGAGCTAGTGACAAGGGAAATCGCTAGGCAATTGGCCAAGGCTAGTAAACCATGCTCACCTATCCAAAGTGACAGGAAGAAAGCAGAAGAGGTCCGTGAGGCTAGACCAAAAGGGAAAGAGTTGGTCACCAAAGAGGAAGAAGAGGAGTCCTCTTACAATACTAACTTCTCCATCAACGAGGAGGACTACAACGTGTTCCAATTTAGAGACTTTCCTAAAATATGGATTGCACAACCATCTGATGTGATGATGTTGATACTCCTCGCTGCATATAAAGTGAAGGAGGAGAAGTGCAAAGATCATCCAAATGATGTGGAGGATCATACTACGACTGCTGTGGTGGTCAACACGACATACGCCACACCGCTCGAGAAGACCGCATCAAATGGACCCAAAAAGTCCTCAGGTAAATATATCAAATTTGAAAGATTAAATTTGAGTGAAATTGGTTTTAGAGCCTTGCATATTAAGGCTGAAATCAATAACATGTTGATTGGGCGAATACTCATTGATGGAGGAGCGGTTGTGAGCCTGCTTCCATTTAAAATGTTGAACAGAACTGAGCGAGACTTAGTTTTGTCTAATTCAAATATGTTTCATTTTTGTGAAAGCTCCATACGATTCATGAGAATTATCGTAATGTCAATCAAAGTAGGAACCAAGATATCCAACTTAGCGTTTCAAGTGTTGGATATTCCAAGTCCCTCATTCAATGCTTTGTTTGGAAGGGATTGGTTACACTGCAACAAGTGTGTACCATCTACCTTGCACCAAAGGCTCACTTTTTACCATGGAAACAGTGTTGAAATAGTGCATGTTGACCCTGATGTTAAGTATGTTAAAACTTATTTCTTAGATATTGGTATTTTAAGGGATAAACTGGTGCCTTACTAGAAGAACTTAGCGACAGAGGTTGCCCAAGTTAATGCAGCGGATGAGTCTATAATGAACAAAGGAGAAGGAAGTGACTGCCATTCTGGAAGGTCAAGATCAGACTTGCAGGGTTACGAGGCTAACAATGAATGGGATAACAAAGGCCCTAAGGACATAGGGAAGGTTTTGCCAAAAAACCAAGAGGATGTCTGAAGACATCCATACTCGCATAAGGACTTGCAAGTCCTTGAGAAAGGAAATCTCCGCACAAGAACTTGTGAAGGAGAAAACTGAGATGAAACCCAACCAGCGTGTTTGTGCTTACACGTTGGGTTGCATTTGTAACACTCCCATCCTATAACGTTATTGTTAAGTAAACTAAGATATGATTAGGATAATTAATGAAATTAATAAAAAAAGAGGCAAAATATAAGTTAAATAGACATAGTATGAATAAGTTAAGAGTTATATGAATTGAGGATTCGACAGAATGAATTTGGATGTGAAATCGGCAAGGAAACAGCTGAATAACACCCAGGGCGTACTGGCAGCACGACGGCGTACTGACTGGAAATCAACATGACCATTCTAAAAAATCAACACGAATGTGCTCATAATGAAGGGCACGATCGTGCTAACGTTGGCATGGAGCGTGTCGAGGTGCTAAATGTCCCGAAACGTTGAAATACTGAGCGACACATGTAAAAGGCAAATGGCACAGGACGTGATGGGCATGGTACGGTCGTGATGAGTCTTTTGAGTATATATAGACTTCATTTTTAGCCTTAAACAGTCACAGAAGTAAGAAAAAACTGAGAGGAAAGCGAGAGAGGCTCGAGAAAGAAAGAAAAAGAGAAAAGGATCTAGAAAATAGGTATTACATATAGAATTGATCGTAGAATCGAGTAGAGAATTATCTAGTATAGTTATAACGTAAGAATCTGGAGATAATAGTAAGTATCTACGAAGTTTCCATATATACGACTTTGAGAAAAGTTAGTTTTAAGTAAGAATAGTTATCGATTAATGCTATAGGGGGTTAATAGGATTGAATAGGAGCATGCATATGTATATATATTGTGAATTGAATTTTGTAGCAAGATTCATATATGTTATTATGGGACGACAGAGCGGGAGAGCCAGACAGGACATGAGTACCGGCCGATCTGAGTATTTCAGCTGACAGGTGAGTATTCTAACTCACTATTTGGCTAAATTAAAATATGATTAAACATATTATGCAATTTGAAGATGATAGAATTGCGAATGATTACGAATTTATGAATGTGAATATGAAATAAAATGATTATATGTGCGTATGAATGAGATTGATACAAAATGATGACATATGTGAAAGGAAATTGTATATACGATTGAAATGAAACAGGTACATATGAGAAGGAAATGCAAACAGGTAGCTTATGATATGTTATAGTTATACAGGTATATATTGGTGTCGTAATTGAATTATAAACAGGCAATATATTTTATAGTTATACAGGTATATGATATGGTATTGGTGAGATGATTGGATACGATATGATAGGTAATGATACATTATACGATATGGTATTGGTGAGGTGATTGATATGATATAATAGGTGATGATATGTTATATGATATGGTATTGGTAAGGTGTTTAGATTGGTGATTATTATGATTGGTCATTGGAGACGGAAGGGAGACGAAAGGGAGACAGAAGGGAGAAAGAAGATTATACAGGGTACAGTTATAGTTGTTTATATTACTTGCTTACAAAGTTATTATTTTTGAAATATATGATTACAGAACAGATATATGATAATTTGCAAACAGGATGATAGAACTACAATTCTTGAATTGATATAATATGATTAAAATGAATACAGTTGTTTATTAAATTATTAACAATTCACTGAGCTTGCAACTCACGTAACTATAATTTTTTATTTTAAGAACTGATAGTGAGCAAGGTTAGCTTTCCAGACTATTTAGGTGGGTCAGTTGTTACTCCTGCATTTTCTCTCTCTTCACCAGACACTAGATAGGAGCTATTTTGATAGACATCTATATGTTCTGTGCATTTTAGATGTGATCTGTATAGTTATGTTTGATGTTGGGGTTATTGAGATGATTGTTGATATATGGTTGACTTTATACATATATATATATATATATATGAGTTTGTTATTATTTTCTAATATAGTACAAGTTAAGGTACAAGATGGTAATAATAGATACAGGTGAAAAATGGTATTGTTAATGATGATTGACATATTTGATGTGGTATGAGAAATGTGTAAGTATAAGATAATATAGACAGGTATGAGCCTAAGTGTTAAGATATAAGGTATATGTGGAATGCGTGTGGAACTTGTATGATTGAAGGTTTGCTTGCCATATCTAAGTGTTACATGACTAAATGAAATCTCGAAATGAGGATGAATACTAAGTGTTTGTGGGTTTGCCAAACGAATACATATGAATGAGAATCGATTGATCTTGAATGGCAAGGATTGTGTGTGAATTGTGAATTGTGTATTGGAATAATGTTGTGTAATGCTCCACCCCTGGAAGTTGATCCTCCCCTAGGAGCAGACCCTGAACCATGTCCACCTCTACCTCTACCACTACCACTAGCTGCCGTCGTATGAGCCTCTCTTATACTACTCTGCCTCGAAACACTACCTTCTTGAGAATCCCTGTCTTTAGGGATAGTCCCTGGCAAAATGTCCTAGCTAAAAATATCTGTAACACAACTGTCTCGTATCTACGCCGGCTTAAGAACCTGTATCCTTGCTCGGATAAATAGGAGGCCTAGCAAAATCACTCCTCTCACCTCCTGCTCCTCGGCCTAACTGTCTACTAGCAATACCACTTGTATCTCGCAGTGGTCTCGAATCTGACTTCTTCTTTTTTTTGTGACTGCTGAGAACTAGAACTTAACGTTCTCTATCGCCTTCCTTCTTTCCTATTCTCTTTCTTGCCACCCTCTGTCTCTAACTCCTCTGCCCTAATGACAGTCTTAATCAATAACTCATACGTCGGTCATCGCAATCCTGTAGCGAATAGCATATCTAAAACCTCTCTCAAATTTGTCTCTCCTCTTCTGATCAGTGTCGACATTCTCTAGAGAATAACGAGACAAACAATTAAACTCTGCCTCATACTTGGTAACTGACTTGTCCCGTTGCTTTAACTCCAGAAATTCTATCATTTTCTTTGTCAAATACAGTTGAGTAGTGTACTTATCTGCAAATTTCTTCAAAAAGTCATCCCAAGTTAGCACAGGAAGATCTTTCTGACTATCTCGAACCGTCTCCAACCAGTTCCAAGCCGCTTTCTCTAACATAGAAGTCATATACCTCAACTTTTGCTCTAAATTACACTGTAGGCGATTGAGAATCCTCAAAGTATGCATCAACCAGTCATTGGCCTCAGTTGGATCTGTGTGTGTGTGTGTGTGTGTGTTTGTGTGTGTGCGTTTATATATGTATATATATATATATATATATATATATATATACACATATATAAATATATATATATATATATATACATATATCTATATCTATACACATATCTATATATCTATATCTATTTATATCTATAGATATAGATATATGTATATGTATATATATATATACACATGTGTGTGTATATATATGTGTGTGTGTGTGTGTGTACACATATATGGATTTATATGTATATACATATACACACACATGTATATATGTATATTCATATACACATACATATATATATATGTATATACATATACACATATAGATATTGTATATATGTGTATAAATATGCATATACTTGTATATGTATATATATGTACATATAGATATATGTATATATATACACACACACACACACACACACACACACACACACACACACACACATATATATATATATATATATATATATATATTAAAATTCTCAATTGATACATTAATTAGTAATTATTTATTTATTTACTTCTTGTTATCATATCAAACTGAATTTTAATTAACCTATTGAAAATATAATTTTTTTAGTATATCAAATGAATATATCTTCTAGAAACTCAAGACTTAATTAATCTGATCATTACTTACTCTTATCACTTTACCATCAAGGCAAAGTACAAATCTATCAAAAATTATCTTTCATTTAACAACAAGCTAATCTCTTTGAATTTCACTTGCTTATAAAAGTCATCAAATACACAATAGGAAGGGATAGAGAGAACACAATCGACAAAATTAATCCCAACTTGGTAACTCAAATACCATTAACCATCAGTAAACACAAAAATAAAAGCCCAAAAATTCACAAAAATAAAAGCCCAAAAATTGAACACTAAACCAATCAATAGAACCAAGATAAATTACAGTAAAAATAAACATAAAATAGAGATATACCAAAAGGCATAACACAAAATTGGAAGGTTAGGAGTTCTTCTCAACATTTTCGTTCATCACCCAAACCTAGGAAAGCAAAAGAAGTCAATTAGTATAGATCAAAGAAAAGAATAAAGGGAAAAAAATTAGAACTTTCTTCATTTTTTTACTATATTACTTTCAACTCTTACTTTTCCTTACTTGCATTTCTTGTTTGAAGAAGTGTTATAGAGAAAGGAAGGTCTAGGTCATTAGGGAGCTTTTAGGTTGACAAAAGAGTAGGTGTTATAAAAACAGAGATTATTGTTATTGAGTTATCTTAAGGAAAGTAAAAGGGAGATAAAAATGTGAAAATGCGTGAATGAGAGAAAGAAGAGTGAGATGGGTCGATAAGAAGGAAGATGAGAAGAAGGAAGAAAAAGTTGGTTTAATGAGGAGATGAAAAAAAGAGAGTGACAGATGGGAAGAGGTCATGTTTTTGGCTAGGTAAAGTCTTGTTTTGTTAAGATATTAAAAAGAGAGCTTGGTAATGTAGGGTTACAAAAAAATGTTAGGTTTAGTTTAGCTTTATTTTAAAATAAATTATTTGATAAGAGTTTAAATTCTATTTGTATGTTTTAATTTTGGCTTAATATTTTATTTATGTCTTATAATTAATATGTTAAATAAGTTGTTACTTTTATTAACTTTTATGTTTATATTATAAGCACTTTTGAATTGTTTAAATTAGACTTGAATAATGATAAAGAAATTATTTTCTTAATCATTTCAGTTTGTTGGTTTCGATCAACTTTTATGTTTATATTATGAGCTCTTTTGAATTGCTTAAATTAGACTTGAATAATGATAAAGAAATTTTTTTCTTGATCAATCCAGTCTGTTGATTTTGATCAATTATTATGTAATAGAATTATATTAATATAAAAATAATTATATTAGTTTTTATTTATATCTTGCGAATTAAATATCTTATGAGAAAAATATAAATTATAAAGAGTGAAATTGTGCAAGTATCAAAATTAGTTTGACCTTTTGCAATGAATCTCAACATGATTAGGCTTTTCGCATAATTTATTTAATTCTCACATTGGGTCGAACTACATGGGCTTTGATCCCATATTCATACATGGATACATAGGTGAGTGGGATATTATCCCATGTCCAAGTCTATTTTTCAAAAAAAACCCAATGATTGCGATAATAAATGAATAAATAATATTTAGCTTCAAAATAAATAAAAAAATGTTCATAATTGATAATTAGTGGTGTCTTTTAATGAATGACGTTGTAGAGACGAAGAATTTCTTCTCTACACGCAACCGTACTCGTAGACCAGAGCATAATATTTTGATGGCCAATCATACCTATAAAAAGATTGGTGGCGACTCCTTTTTTTTTAAATATAATTATCACTAATCTAAATGAACAACGGAAAATATTTTCATTCCCCGTCGTCGACGCCCGTTTAGGTCACAACAGTTGGCAACTCTACTGGGGACTTTTTAGAGAGTCCAGCCATAATTTATTTTGTGTGTTGTTTAATTTCTTAATGCTTTATTTATTTACTTATTTGCTTTTATTTATTTATGCACTTTGTTATTTATTTATTTATTTATTTTGTTGAATATTTTTTAATATCAAATTATTGTATTTTAATTAAACATGAGCTTCACCTATTACGATTAGACTGGGGGCAAAGTATTGAGACTCTCGTTTGCTCGTTTCAATCTTCACATGAGCTCAAGAAGAACCCTTCACTTAGACTGAATCTTTTTCGATTAAAACATGTAATGGGTGAGGCTAAGATGTCTAAGAACAATTTGCAAACCATTGACCTCTATGGAATAAATTAAAATCTTTCATCATTAGTACATTAAAATACTCTCTCCTTATACGTGTTTATAATTATATTGTTAGTTCAGCTTGCACTTATTTATTTATTTTTATTTTCTCGTTTTGTCTTCAATTTTATTATTTTTTTATTTATTTACTTTCCTTTTCAATTATTTAACTTTTTTCCTTATAATTATTAATTAATTTTTTTATTTTGTTTATCTGTTGTCTCCTTTTTGGTTCGTCTACATCTAATCACTATTTTCACATTATCCACAACGTCAAAATTCTACAAAGGCTTCCAATTAAAGTGCACAAAGATGGTAGTTGACTTTTTAGAGTCTCTAAAAACTAAAGAAGTGTCCAAAGCTGAAGATAATGAAAAATGTTGTATTTTTTGGAACAACTTTCACCTACTATTGGAGATTGCTTGCATTTGGGTGCACAAGTGTGACTTCCTATGAAGATTAACTTTGACCTTCATCAAAATGATCTTGATGGCATCAAGATGATATGGATTGAGTGGTCCCCTGAAAGAGGGAACCAATTTGGTTCTAGGTTTGGTCATATTGCATATCTTGCCTCAGTTTCAATTCATAAAAAATATGCTTAGGGCAGCTATTCAATTTTGGGATCCCCTTATCAGTGTTTTAGCTTCAACAATTATGATATGACACCTTTAATTGAAGAATTTTTGGCAATAATCAATTTATCTCTTGCCTCGATCAAACTATATTGGCATTAATCCAAAGTGGAGCATAAAAAGAAATTGAGCAGTATGCTGGGTATGCTAGTTCGTCAGTTAGAAATACTAGATGGTTGGAGCAAAAAGGAAGGAGATGAAAGATTGTCTAAGTAGTTTTTGCATAACTTCATTAATAGTCACCCTGATGATGAATAGGGAATGAGTGCTTTTGCTTTGGCTATTTATGGGTTGATAATTTTTCCAAGAGCAATAGGATATATTGATGCCAAAGTGGTCAACTTTTTCTATCAAGTTCTTCAGGGGGTTAACCCAATACCTTCAATTTTAGTAGAAACTTTTAGATCTTTAAACCATTGTAGGCATGAAGGAAAAGGGTGTCTTATCGAGTGTGCTCAAATGTTAAATATATGTATATTAAGTCATACCCATGGAAATATGTTTCCATTTAAGCCCGTTTACGAGCGTGGTCGAGTGCCAATAGTAGAAGTTATTCTTAATATGTGGAAAATACCACTCAATAAAGAAGAATGAGTGCAATATTTTCAAAACTTTGATAAAGAAACAGTGGTTTGGTCAGTCCCTTAGATGATAGACTACAACGTCATATATGTATGAGTCAATTATAATTGGGTGCCTCTATTATGTCCTTGGGGAGCCATTAATAATTATGCGCCAACAATGGTGAGAACGCAAGTTTATGCAAAACAGTTTGTTCCTATAACCTGATGTTTGAAAGCTCTAGAAATTTTATGACGAGGATAATAGTAAAATGAAACCAGAGATGTTAAGTTGGCTTGGAAAAGCACTAAAAGGATAAGTCCAGGAATATGACAAATGGATACTACAAAAAAGTATTCAATCTGACTTGGAGTGAGAAGAAAGGTTTCAATCTTTTTGAATCTCAATATGAGGAAGGCAAAGGTGAGAATATTATAGAAGAAATCAAAGTAACTTCAGAAGATACGTTCGCTACTCTTACAAAGGAAAAAAAAGTTTGATAAAAGAGAATGAATATCTACTAACAACATTGGTAAAATCTAATAACCAAGTAAATAAATTCAAAAGATACATTAACAATATTGAGAGGGATGAAATGACTGATACCATGATGTTTCAATAGCAATAATCAAATGTTGTACCAATGAGTGAGTTCTATCACATTCAAACATCAACTATAAGAATCTCAAGCAAGGAATGCATTTCTAATGACAAAAATGAAGGACAAGATGCTAACTGTGAAGAGTTTAGAATAAAATGAATGGCTAATAAGTGAATGTGATAAGATAAGAGCAGAGTGTCAGAATATGCAAACATATCTTCATGAAGTATTAAAGGCACATAAGCAAGTTACTAAACAAGGAAGTAAATTATTTCATAAAGCAAGGAATGTCTCTCACAAGGCAAGAATATTATAAGTGAAAGCTAAAGAAAATGTAGAAGATGTTATAGAAATGTCCACAAGGACATAGGTTGCTCAACTTTCTAGAAATGTGCACTAAGAGTTTCATTATCTTAGAGGATATTTTAAGGAGTAGCATTTTGCAAGAAATAATAGAAGTAAGGCTTTTTGACTGTATATACGAGGACTAACACAATAACTAGTCAATAGGGTGTTATGAATTCAATTACTAGTTGATTGTATATATTGATGTTAAGGGTCGGATCTCTGTAATAAATAAAATTTTAGTAGTTTTTGATTATTGTAGATAATGATTCATTGCATGCATACATTAAAAATTACATACTTATATCTAAAAATACATATATTTAAAATTATATATAACACATAAAATTAATTTAAAAATAAAATTCGACTTAGATTTTTTACAATTCGAAAAAAGTCTTACAAGGAGAGCTTTTTAAGAGTTAATTTTTCCAATTAAACATCCATATCATACTCACTCAAAATTTCAAAGGATGGAAGAACAAATCAAAGAATTATCGAGTAGAGTAGAAAAAATAGAAAATATTACTGAAGCAATGCCAGAGATGAAAACTCAAATGACACAACTCTTTCATCTAATTAAGGCCAGGAACATGGCTATAGAAGAATTGCCAAAGGATGAAGTTCAATTTAATCCAATTCATTTCTGACAACAATCAAGAAATAGTTTGTATACTCAAGAAGGAAAACAAAGAATTCAACAATATCCACCATATCTGGTTGGCTGTATTCCTCTTCATCAGTTCAAAAGGGTTGGTTAAAAAGTAAATGATCCTGTTTTGACATAAGAATAAGAAAAAACTAAGAAAAAGGTGTTCAGGAATCGACTGGGGAAATTAAATCAAAACAAAGTTAAAAAGTTTGGAAGAGAGATTTAGAGCAACAAAAGGTGTTCATACATATGGAGGAATCAATACTTCAGATTTCTGCTTAGTCATTGATTTGGTTATCCCACCTAAATTTAAAGTGCCTAAATTTGAGAAATATGATGTAAAAGGATGTCCTACTCACTTGGCTATGTATGTGAGAAAAATGGATGCTTATATGCATGATGACAAGCTTATAATATATTTCTTTCAAAGCAGTTTGACAGGAAATGCTGCAACATGGTATGTAAAGTTGGATAAATTTAAAATTTTGAGTTGGAAAGATTTGGCTAGGGTTTTTCTTAACCATTATGAGTACCTTATGGAGATGACCCTAACAGGATTGATTTACAATCAATGGATAAAAGAAACAATGAAACCTTAAGAAATTTGCCTGAAGGTGGCGTGATTTTGTTGTTTAAGTTCAACCCCATCTTTTGGAAAATGAATTGGATACTTTTTTCATCAGTTCTCTTAAAGCTCCATATTACAAAAAATTGATTAGTCATACTTTTAGGAGTTTTTCACATTAGTTCATTACATGTGGAAAATTGATGAAGGTATAAAGAACGAAAATATATCTCACACTTCTAATGAAAACAAAAGAAATTCTAAGAAAAAGAAAGTGGGAGAGGTGTAAGTTGTTAATCCGGGAACTTGTGGGACTTACCAACCTAATTACAACATGCTACCTATTTCACACCCTTACACACCATATGGACCAATGTACCATAAATAAATAATGCAACACAACCTCGTCCATATTATGTCGCACTATAACAAAACCACTAGGCAAGAATACCACAAATGTCTTTTACTACATCAACAAATACAACTCCTACAAATAATTTACTTAAAAGGAGAAATGTTCAAAATGATTTTAAGATAATTAATCTTATACCAATGTCTTATATTGAACTTTTTCACAAGTTGATTGAAAATCATCAACTTGCGCTAGTACCAATAGAGCCTTTAAAGCCAATCTTTTCTTAAATAGTACGATCCAAATGCAAAGCATTATTAACATGCAGGAGCTATTGGACATTCTACTAAGAATTGGACTGCTTTAAAAATGTAAAGTTCAAGCTTTGCATGATTCAAAATTGCTGAGTTTGACCAATCTACAAAACCAACTGTTAATGGTAATCTATTACCTGATCATGAGAATATAACAGGAAATTTTCTTAACAATGAGAAATATTTGTCTATCCAACTTTTTGAGATCAACATATCTATGAAGTTTATTTGGAAGGTTCTAAAAGATGTAAATATGATTCCTCCAAAACAAATAAGGTTGGATGAGGAAAAATATTTTAGTCACTTTTGCGAATATCATATGGGACCAGCTGATTATACTATTCAAGAATGTATAAAATTTCATTAGAAGGTGCAGAGATTGTTAGATTCTCACATAATTGTATTGTGTCGCACTGGGAAAACTAAGGAAATTGATGCAATAAACAATAAAGTTCTTATAGTTCCTAGACCATTACTAATTTAATGTGTTGCATCACCATCTATAATTCTCATTCCCACTATTGCTAATTTAATGTGTTGCATCGCCATCTATAATTCACTCCCAAACCAATCACCATTGAAATCCCTCAATAATGTTCATATCAAAGTAGCAAAATAGTGCCTTGGAATTATGGATTTTAAGTGAGAGTTGAAACTTCTTCTAATATCAAGTCATACGTTCAAGACTCACATATAGACGCAAAAAGCAATAACTTTGTAAAAAAATATAAAAAATAGCAGGAACGACAAGGAATGGACGTTGTTATACAACTAAAAATTTAGAGAAATTGAGAAAGGAAAAATAAAAAGGAAAGTAGATCAAATAGAATAAAAAGTCATTTTACATGATGAAATTTTAGTCAATGATTCAATTTTTCCTAATGAAGGAATCAAAAAATCAGTGACTGACGACAGGGTTAATGAATTTTTAAAACTCATAAAGCAAAGTGAATATAATGTGGTTGAAAAGTCAAAGAAATTTCTAGCTTGAATTTATTTGTTATCATTTCTTCTAACTTGGAAACTATATCGAGTAGCACTATAAAAGGTGTTAAGTTAAGCACTCTTAGCACATAAACTTACTGCAGAAAGCTTTGATCACATCGTTAGTAGTATTATGTCCACAAATTATCTCACTTTCAGCAGTGATGAGATCCCTCCTAAAGGAATAGGGCATACAAAGGCACTTCAAGTCTCAACAAAATGTATGGACCATATTATGGTAAGAATTTTGATCAATAATGGATCATCACTAAATGTCATGCCAAAATCTACTCTTTCAAAATTATCAATAAGCAATTTAAGACTTCAACCTAGCCACATGATTGTTAGGGCTTTTTTTGGAACAAAAAGAGAAGTAATTGGAGATATTGAAATACCACTACAAATTGGACCATGTACTTTTCAAATCATATTCCAAGTAATGGATATCAATACTTCTTATGGTTGCTAATTGGGAAGACCATGGATCTATATGGCTAGAGCTATACCATCCTCTTTCCATCAAAAGATTAAATTTATTGTCAACAAACAATTGATTTGTGTTTCAGCAGAGGAAGATGTGCTGATAATGAAACCATCTACTACACCATATGTTGAAGCCACGGAAGAAGCATTTGATTGCTCATTTCGTTCCTTCGAGATTGATAATGTGACTTATATGAAAGAAGGGTCGTTGATCAAATAGCCAAACTTATCAAAAACTACTAGGATGGTGGCTAAGGTTATGATGAGAAATGGTTATTGTGCTTTAAATGGGTTGGGGAAAGATGGCCAAGGTATTAAGGATTTTATCCAACTCAAAAAGAATAATGAGAAGTGTGGTTTAGGATATATTCCAACAAGAGCAGACAAGCGCAAAATGATTGAAAAAAGAAGGATGAAGCGAATAGGTTATAAGGAAGGTTGGGAGATAAAAGAAAAGAAGAAAATGATTCCTTATTTATACCATACCTTCAAAAGTGCAGGATACATGCAAAATATGGGTCAATATTATGAATGCAATGGTCAAGAAAGGGTGAATTTGGGAAAAAATTTTGACTATTTGTCAATTAGTGCAATAGATGATGAAGAGAATCAACAATCGGATTCCTAGGTTTCCCCATATCTTGTGGAAGCATGTTTAAGTAATTGGAAAGGTTTGGAGTTACCAGAAATCTTGAACGACATGCCAAAGTAATATTATCATCACCAATTGACTTTGCTTAAGGCTTTTGTTAGAATTTTATTTGTAGGCATACTTAGTTTATATTTCAAATCAAAATACATACTGTCATCTATTGGCTCTGCCCAAGGCCTCTAGTCAGACTTTGTTTGTGGGCATCTTCTATCAATAAATAAATAGTGTGATGCATATCTCTCTTTCATAAATTTTTCTCTTTCTTTTATTACCTTTGTTCTTATTATTGTTTTGTTTTCTTTGTTGGCCTTCACTTTTATTTTTAGGTATGAGGATGACAAACTTGATGATTCAAAATGTAACAATTTAGAGCCTAATTTTGAAAACCCTATTAACATAACTGAGGAAGAATAAATCTATGAGTATTATGAAGAAATTCCAAAATTTTTTAAAATGCCAACTGAGGGTATAAAACAGATTAAGCCTGGAAAAGAAGAAACAGAGAATATTAACTTAGGATCTGAAGGTAATGTAAAAGACATAAAAATTGGTGTCGCTTTGCTTCCAACAAAGAAGAAGAAATTAGTAGCATTACTCCATGAATATATAGATGTGTTTGCATGGTCATATAAAGATATGCAGGGCTTGACACAGATGTAGTGGTGCATAGACTGCCTTTGAAACTTGAATGTAAACCTGTAAGACAGAAGTTGAGAAGGATGAAACAAGAAATATCTCTAAAAATTAAAGATGAGATTGAGAAACAATTTAAAGCAGGTTTTTTAAAAACATCTACATACCCCGAATGGGTAGCTAATATTGTCCCAGTTCCAAAGAAAGATGGAAAAGTAAGAATGTGTATTGATTATCGTGATTTGAATCGGGCAAGTCCCGAGGATAATTTTCCACTTCCTCACATATACCTTCTTATTGATAGCACCGCTAAAAATTATATGTTTTCTTTCATGGATGATTTTTTTTGATATAATCAAATTAAAATGGCTGAAGAAGATATGGAAAAAATGACTTTTATAACTCTGTGGGGAATGTTTTGCTATAAGGTAATGCCATTTGGATTAAAAATGCTGGAGCAACTTATCAAAGAGCAATGGTCACTTTGTTCCATGATATGATGCACAAAGAAATTGAAGTTTATGTTGATGACATGATAGCAAAATCAAGCAATGAAGAGGAACATGTTATAAATTTAGAAAAGTTGTTTCAAAGGCTTAGGAAATACCAATTGAAGTTGAATACGGCTAAATGTACATTTGGAGTTAGGTCAGGAAAATTGCTAGGTTTTATCGTAAGTAAAGAAGGAATTAAAGTGGATCCTGACAAAATCCGAGCCATTCAAGAAATATCCCCTCCACAAACCACAAAGCAGATCAGGAGCTTTTTAGGAAGGCTTAATTACATAGCAAGGTTTATATCACAGTTAACAATGATATGCGAACCTATTTTTCGACTATTAAGGAAAATTAATTCATAAGAATGGAACGAAGAATGTCAAGAAGCCTTTGATAAAATTAAAAGATATCTTTCAAATCCTCCTGTCTTGGTCCCACCTGTGCCTGGAAAGTCATTAATATTATACTTAATTGTGTCAAATGAGTCGCTGGGGCGTGTTCTTTGTCAACATGATGAGAGTGGAAGAAAAGAACACGCAATTTATTATTTGAGCAAAAAGTTCACAGAGTGCGAGTCAAGGTATTCTGAGGTAGAAAAGATATGTTGTGAGTTGGTATGGACAACTCGACGTTTGAGAAAATATATAACGCACAACATGGTTGGTATCTAAAATTAATCCATTGAAATATATTTTTGAAAAACCAGTGTTGTCAGGAAGAATTGCAAGATGGCAAATGTTATTAGCAGAGTACGACATATTGTATGTGTGGCAAAAGGCAGTTAAAGGAAGTGCAATTGCAAATTTTTTGGCAGATCGCGCAACGAATGACTACTAGCCCATAAAATTTGACTTTCCAAAAGAAGATATTATGAATATATCTTTAGAATCTGAAGAGGTAGAAACAAAATGGCAAATGTTTTTTGATGGAGCTTCAAATGCATTAGGACATGGAGTGGGAGTCGTGTTAATTTCACCATAAAAGAAATTTTACCCTCTTATTGCTAGACTTTATTTTTCATGCACAAATAATACCGCTAAATATGAGGCATGTATTTTGGGTTTACAAGCTACCATTTAAATGAAGGTTCATGACTTAAAAGTATTTGGAGATTCTGCATTAGTAATTCATCAGTTGCAAGAAGAATGGGAAACAAGGGATGCGAAATTGGTTCCATATCAACAATTGGTATCATAACTAAAAGATAAATTTCAAAGTATAAGCTTTGAATATTTACCATGTGAGCAAAATCAAATTGCTGATGCATTAGCAACACTTGGTGCAATGTTTAAGCTAGAATCTTTTATTGAGATTGGTTCGATTAATATTAAAAGAAGAGAAATTCCAGCCTATTGTGGAAATGTAGAAGAAGAGCTAGATGGGAAACCTTGGTTTTATGATATAAAGCAATATTTCAAAAATTGTGAATATCCATTAGGAATATCAGAGAATGATAAGAAAACAATAAGAAGATTGGCATCAGGATATTACTTAAGTGGTGACATGCTATACAAAAGGAACCAAGATATGGTATTACTTAGATGTGTAGATGCCAATTATGCTAATAAAATAATTAAGGAAATACATGAAGGGACATTTGCAACTCATGCTAGTGGACATATGATGGCTCGAAAGATTCTTAGATTGGGTTATTATTGGATGACGATGGAAAGCGATTGTATTAATTATGTAAGGATATGTCACAAATGTCAAATTTATGCAGACAAAGTTAATGCCCCACCAGCTCTGCTTCATGTTATGACTTCTCCATGGCCATTTGCAATGTGGGGAATGGACGTGATTGGGCCTTTCAATCCAAAGGCTTCTAATGGTCACATATTTATATTGGTAGCAATAGATTATTTTACAAAATGGGTGGAAGCTGCATTTTATTCTAGTGTAACTCACAAAGTAGTAATCAGAATCCTCAAAAAGGAAATTATATGTCGTTATGGATTACCGGAGAGAATTATTACAAACAATGCTACAAATTTCAATAATAAAATGATGGATGAATTATGTGCTCAAGTCATTTCTTCGTATATCTAACCTCTGAAATTAAGCCCAAATCAGAACTTTCAATTTCAATGGCCTCTGGAGTCAAGTCCAAGCCATTTCTTCTATATATCTGACCTCTGGAATCAAGCCCAAGTCAATACTTTCAGTTTCAATGGCCTTTGGAGTCAAGTCCAAGCCATCTCTTTTATTTGTTCGGCCTTTAGGATCAAGCCCAATCCATCTCTTTTATTTGTCTGTCCTCTAGAGTCAAGCCCAAACCATCTCTTCTATTTGTCTGACCTCTGGTGTCAAGTCCAAGTCATTTCGGTATCAATTTCGTGACCTTTATAATCAAGCTCAAGATCAAGTATTAAGTATTTATTTGATTTTCATTTTAACTTGTTTCTTAAACATAGTCATAGATTTCTCAGTATAAGCTTAATATTTGTAGGCGACTTTGTTTATCTTCTACTTATAGAAGAATAAGCAAAGGGGGACAACTGTTATAACTATATTTTTAGGAAAATATATATAATTTTGTAAATAAAATATTTTAAATTAATTAATAATTTATTTATTTATTTTTAGTCATATTAAAACAAATTTTAATTAATCTAATAAAAATGTAATTCTTATCATACAATCAGAGCATCTAGAATTCTTATCATACAATCACAGCATCTACAAATACAAACCCGGGGCTTCTTTGGTGGTCACACGTCCGGAAGAAGATCCCTTTCCGCTCATGGGTCACGAACGATTAAGAACCTACCTTTGAGTTGGCCTTCTTGCAGGCCCTTCTGACAGCTCTGGCTGCTGGGTGGATCCCCTGCTAGGCATTCGCTCTCTGACTGGGTTCTTTGTGGATGAGATCCCTTTGTACCCATTTTGTAAACCAAAAAATAAAAAAAAAATAAAAAAAAATAAGACTTATCAATCTTTTTTACTGCAAATTCGTCCATGTTCATCTTACCATAAATGAAGAGTAAAGAAAATCTGGATGAACTTATCATGGACTTAATTAATGGATCTCTTCAACTAAAGGCTTTATAAAAACTATCCAGAAAATTGTAAAAGGGAGGAGGAACGAACATACCAAAAAAAAACACAGCCAAAGAGAGAAGAATACAATCCCAACTTAGTAACTTAAATTCCACCAGAAAACCCCGAAACCATAATCCGTAAATAAAACAGTAACAAATCAACTAAACCAAGATAAACACAACAAATAGACACAAATCAATATTACAGAACAGAAACAGAACACGAAATCGGGAAGAAAGGAGTTCTTCTCTACATTTTCGATCCTCATTCAAACCTGCAAGGAGAAATCTATTAGTCCGGGGATTTTTCAAAACAGAAGACTCAGATCAAATCTCACTCAAATCGCATCTCTTTTTGCAAAGGTATTACCTTCCTTCTTTCTTATGTCACTTTTTATTCTTACTTTTCCTTACTTGCAATCCTTGTTTGAAGAAGTGTTACAGAAAATAGCAAAACTTATTCGGCAGGATTTTTTTTAGGTTACTAAAGGAGCAGGTATTGGGTTTTGTTTTAAAAAAAAAAAAGAAGAAATTGAAAGATATTGGAAGCTTGAGTGAAGTCTGGTGCGAAGAAAATAGAGTATGTTTTGTAAAATAAAAGATGAGAGGGAGCAAGTCTGTTTTGTTTTTCAGAAGTTAAAAGGGGAGAGTGGAGTGTGTATATGAGTTTTGAATAAAGAAGTAAAAAGAAGATTTAGGTTTTAGGGAGTATGGTCGGAAATATAAAACAAAATTAAGTTGCAGTTGGCTTTTAAATAAGAAAGCAAGAGATGTGTAAAGTGGGTTTAGTGGTTGTGTTGTCTTGTCGACCAAAAGGAGTGGTATAGAGGAGGGATATTGAGTTTTTTTCAATAAATAAAAGGAGAAGGAAAATGCTGGTAGAGTTAAAGCATAAGATTAGGATAGTATAACATCCTCGTCTCGAATTACTTGATTAATATTTTAAATAATATTTTTAGTGAAATTAAAGAGTTTTACAATTAAAATGATGAAAATAAATGATTAAAAACAAGTAGATGAAAGGGAGACAAAAGGGTGATAAAAGGGTGACGTAAAATAGTCAAAACGAAGGACAAACCCTGGAACATAAAAGTACACATGGTGCAGGCCCATAGACGTGTGGTGGGCACGACCACGCGTAATCCTATGCCCACCACGCGTACTCACTCATTTACAGCAAAAAAATATAAGATCAGATGCTTCCTGATTTCCTCAGAACCTCCAAATTCACCTAAAACACTCCAGAGAAAGGGAGAATGAGATATTTCAAGAAAAGGAGAGAATTAGTGAGAGAGGTGGATTTTAATTAGAAAAGTGGTTCGAGATATCGAATCATCTGTAGTTTTGAGCCGGGAACCCAGTGGTATAGGCGAAACAGGTAAAACTCGGAGTTTTCGTTAGTTTTTACGAGTTTTACTATAATTGTTTCGAGTTAATTCTTGTTAGAATTAGTGATTATGGATAGAATTGAGTTTGAAATTAAATTAGAAATTCATTATATTGAGTTATTAGTAATTCGAGTAACGATAAGAAAAAAGGTTAGGGTTCCGGCAAGGGTTTGCTAAATTGAGAAGCAAATTAAAGGAAATTGATAGGACATGCATTAAATTGATAGTTTAATGGAAAATACAGATATATTGTTGATTAGATGTTCTTAAATGATTGACATATGTTATAGGACGGCAGCGTAGCTGAGTCGGACGGGACGTGAGTTCACACCAGTCTCACGTCCGAGTATTTCAACTGACAGGTGAGTATATCTCACTATTTGACTATATTAAAATGAATGGTTATATATTTATCGTCGAATGAATTGTGAATGATATTGTGTATATGAATTGATTATATATGTTTGATTATGAACGAAAGGTGAATATGATTTCCATGTACTTAATCGAATATGCGATTACGAGAATGAAATGAAAAC
>CANYCX010282637.1:0-17590 GCA_948193385.1 Breynia disticha f. nivosa
ACATTAACAATATATATTTTGGCCAACGAAATGCGCCTCGAGTTAGACTTGTGATCCATGCATTTATGCCTCTCAAAATGCCCCACTCGATGTGCTTCATTTTCCATCTGAATTATAGCGAATTCTCCATCTTTTGAGCGCACCTACATAAAAACCATAAAAATAAGAAAACTCTACATTTACGCATTTTATCTATCGAAATAGAATGAAAATACACTCTAATATAAATGGAATAAATGTGTATAATTGGACCTATCAATCAGTATATCATCTATGAATACAATCACAAGCTGGTCGAGGAAGGACTGGAATATATAGTTCATTAGTGCCATAAATGTTGTAGGAGCATTAGTTAAACCAAATTGCATAACTAAAAACTCATAATGACCATACCGGGTGCAAAAAGCAGTCTTTGAAATATCTTCTTGTGCTATCTTTAATTAATGATACCTGGATTTAGGTCAATATTTGAAAACACTGTGACACCTTGCTATTGGTCAGGTAGATCATCTATACGAGGCAATGGATATTTGTTTTTCACTGTTACTTGATTGAGCTTTCTATAATCTATGCATAACCGTAACGTTCTATCTTTCTTTTTAACAAATAATATAGGTGCTCCCCAAGGTGAAATACTCGGTCGAATGAACCCCTTATCATGTAACTCTTGTAACTATTTCTTTAATTCTTGTAATTTAGATGGTTCTATTCTGTACAGCTGTATGAATATGGGTGTCTTGCCTGGAATTAACTCAATAGTAAATTCTGTCTCTCTATCAGGAGGTAATCCTAAGAGATCTTTAAGAAAAACATCATGAAACTGGTCAACTATTGGTAAGTAAGCTTTGCATCCATCTCGGATCAATTTAAAGGCTTGAATAGCTGATATTAGAAAACTAGGCACAACTTCCTGTTTTTGCAGAATATTACTTTGTTTTGTTCTTTAGGTTCTATAATTACTTCTTTGGTACAACAATCCACTTTAGCTTGATGACGAGCTAACTAATCCATACCTAATATCAAGTAAAAATTTGTCAAATCTAATAAAATTAAGTCAACTTTCAATTCTGTACTTTGTATCTATTTTTTACAATTTCTGTATATCGTATATACCCACATCATTTTTCCTAATGGAGTATGGACTTCTAGGCTCTGATTCAATGTCTCGAGTTTAACTTTCACTACATGTATTGTTCTATGGTTAATAAATGAATGTGTAGAACCAGGATCTATCATTGCGTAAGTAGAAATACCAAATTAATGTAACTCACCTGTGATAACCTTAGGGGCATCTACTGCCTCCTATGAAGACATCGTAAAAACTATAGCATGTCCCTGAGTTTGAGTACCAGAGGCTCCTCTGCCTCGGCTAAACGCTGGAATAGAAATAACTCCTCAACCCCGTCCTCAAGTACCATTAGTCGTAACCATCATATCACTACTATGGACAATAGGTTGTGGCTGTGAGAAATCTCTCGCTACATGTCCTCTAACTCCTCTCTCAGGGCAAACTATCGCAAAATGTCCCTGTTGACCACACACATAACAACCTCCTCCCAACATCCTACACTCACCTGAATGAAGCCTCTAACAATGTGGGCATGGAACTGTAGCAGGTCTTGACACTGTCCCTGAGCTACCCTGTCCTCCCCATCTAGATCTTCTACCATGATAAGTTGAATAAGAAAATGGTCATGATCATCTACAGTAAATCCTTAGAATCCAGTATGAGCAGGGGTAAACTCAGTTCTCTTTCCCAGTCTAATAGACTCTTTTGGAGCTACTACCCTATTTTATTTACTCACATTCTCCTCTTCATCATCATCTTTAACTTTAAGAATTTCTTCAGCCCTAATTGCTCCATCTCTCAATACTGTATACTCGATCGTTTCCATTTTAAGGATTTGTTTGTGAATCTTCTTGTTCAAAACATCCTCAAATAGCCTACATTTATCTCTGTCGGTAGAAATATAACACGCAACAAAATTTGATAGCTGGGTAAACTGTAACTCATACTCGCCTACAGTCATCTTCCCCTGCTTCAGAGCTGAGAACTCCTTTCTTTTTGCATTCATGTATACCTCCGGTAAGTACTTCTTTCTAAACTCTCGTGAAAAATCCTCTCATGCAATAACTCGTGGAAATTCCAAAGAACGGGGAACTATCTTCCACCAGTTGTACACATCACACTGTAACAATAATACAACAAACTCTAACTTGTCCTTAATACTACCCTACATCATCTCAAAAACTCGTATAAGTTGATCCAACCACTCCTCTGCCAGTCATGGATCTGTGGTACCCCTGAATTTTACGGCTCCCAACCTTTTCAATTCCTTAAAATTTCTGGCTCTAATCTGGCAATCAATCAAAGGCAGATCTCTGTACATAGGATAGAAAGGTGGTAGAGGATAAGGATAGGGTGGTCCATAGTGTAGAGAATTAGGATCATACTGCTTATCTCTAGACCCTATGCGTGGTAACTGTACTATAGGGTCTCTCTCAGTAGGATGTTTGGGCTCTGACATATCTATAAAAAAAATAAAACCAATTAAAAACATATTTCACACAATGCACATGCGATAACAAATCACAAACCACATATCAATAACATATCTAGGGATCATATCCCTGCTCTGATACCAAAATAAAACGTCCTCACTTATTATTTTATTAATCATGTAGTTTATCATTAATACTATTTTTGTACGTATATGTTAAAAAATTTCTTAGAATATCTTATATTTATCTATTGTTAACCATTATTCTGATAACTTCAATCATACATCTAGTCTTATCTTATATTCAGTTTATAGTTATTTCGTTATATAATCAGAATATTGATCGTATTAGTTAACATATCCATGGATTAAGCTTTATCTTAACCTAAATGCACCAATTATTTTGGAATATGCAAAGTTCATAAAATTAGTATATAACGGTTGTACCCTGAATATACCCATAATTACATATTGCACTCCTATAAAGAAAATGTCAACAATATCAACCATTCTCAATCAAAACATTAACCTATTTCTATCAACATACAGTACTAAAAAACTCCTAGGCCCAGCTCTAACGAAGAGAGAGAAAATAGTCTGGGTATAATTTGTACCCCTTTATGAACTCACAATTGGATGCTGAAACAAAAATTGCAGTTGCATGAGTTGCGGGCTCAGTGAATAGTCATTAAACTAATCAATATATCAATTAATCATATATATTTATTTTCAATATTATAAATCAAATTCAATACTATAAATCATTTATAATGGATACATATTTACTATTATTCATTCTGAAGATCATGTGATGATAAATCTGTATGTTTGTCTGGTTATCATGCACTGTAATCGTATATAGCATCATAA
The DNA here is from genome assembly GCA_948193385.1 of Breynia disticha f. nivosa. Lineage (NCBI taxonomy): Eukaryota > Viridiplantae > Streptophyta > Magnoliopsida > Malpighiales > Phyllanthaceae > Breynia > Breynia disticha. The sequence continues at coordinate 3,372 of CANYCX010282637.1, forward strand.
TGATATGCAATGTAATCTCCCTCTACAATATAATCCCCCTCTACAATATAATCCCCTTCTACAGTAAAAATCTCTTTACATATGATTGATCATTTATCACCAATCCACACCTCATCATATCAATACCATAACATCATCATATCATCACTATCTCATCACTTTATCATCACCATTAATATGATATTACGTAACTCGTAAATCGTAACATACAATTATGTGTGATTAACGTAATGTACCTGTTTTCCTTTTCATTTAACATGTACCTGTTCACATTTCGATCATATTCGTTTCCAATTTCATACCAATTTCACATTTTACCATTTAATCGCAATTCATATATAAGATCAAGTAATCAATCAATATCGTATGTAAATTTGCATATAAATCATAAATTTAAGTCAGTTAGACTACTCAACCGGATATCCGTTATTCAGAGCTCCTCTTGACACCAATTCTTATCCTGCTAATCCAATCGATTTTCTATATAACCATATACTGAATTTCTATATAAAAATCAATCAAACAATATAATCGTCTTCTTAATTCTAATATAATTTCTTACCTTTTTCTTTGTAGATTTCCTATATCGATTATAATAATCGATTCCCTGATCGATTCTATGATTGATTCTATATACTATACTCGTTTTGTAGCTAAATCTACCATTTTCTCTCTTTATCCATCGCTCTTGTTTTCTACTCTCTGTTTCTTTTATTTCTCTTTCTGTTTTCTACTAAAAAATAGCCTATATACACGTTTAATGACCAGCAGGACCGTGCCAACATCAACATGGCCCGTGCCAACCTAAATCCTCCACTTTTGGCTTCAATTTCCAACATTTCTGTATGTGCAGCAGCTCATCCCATCTCGTGCTGACACCAGCACGACCGTGTTAGCATTAAAACTCCTTTTCCATCTCATTTTTTAGCGTGATTGTGCTTATATAGTTTTCTAGGAGCACGCTCCTCTCGTTGTCAGAGAGTCCACCGTGCTCTGCCTTTGTTTACTCGCCGATTTCACTTCGAAACTTCATTTCTTCGTAACCTTGACTCGTATGAGTCTTAACTTGTGCAATATTACCATTTCACTTATGTTTTATCTCTTATCTTTGGTACATTCTCTAATCACTTCCTAATCAATAATCATTTTACTTATTTTACTTAGCTGTAGGATTTTAGGATGGGAATGTTACATGTATAATCTGTATGCCTATTTGAACTCACTATTGGATCCTAAAATGAAAATCACAGTTACGTGATTTGTGGGCTCTGTGAATAGTCATTAAATTAACAAATGTATCAATTAATGATATATGTCCATTTTTGATATTATCAATTAAACGCAATACTATAAACCATTTATAATCATTAAACATTTACTGATATCCATTCTGTAGATCAAATAATAATAAGTCTGTATGTTCGTATGTTCATCAGGCAACGTAATTGTATACAACAACATAATAGTATGCTGTATAATCCCCCTCTAAAAAATAATCCCCCGCTATAGTATAAACCCCTCTAAGTATGATCGATCATATATTACCAATCCACATCTCACCATATCAACACCATATCATCACCATATCAACAACATATCACCAACATTCATATCATATAACGTAAATCGTAAATTGCAACATATAATCATATGTAAAGAACGTAACGTACCTGTTTTCGTTTTTCGTTTTGCAAGTACCTGTTCGTATTTCGATCATATATACATATTCATTTTTTCAAATTTTATACCAATTTCATAATTTATCTTTTAATCGCAATTCACATATAATCTCGAATATTTAATTAATATCGTATATAAATTTTTTGCATCAATTTTATTTTAAGTGAGTTGGACTACTCACATATCAATTGAAATACTCAGACCTCTGCGTGCTCTGGTCCTGCCCTGACCGACTATTCTGTCATCCTATATAAACATATATGAATATTTCTATAAGATGCAATATAACAATAATTATAATGCATGCCCTAATGAATTCATTACGCTCACTTCTTAATTTTGCAAGCTCTAAACTTAACCCTAACAATTTCTTATCTTTTCTTGAATTGTCAATTACTAATTTGAAATCAATTCTACAATTATTTCAATAGTAAAACTCGTAAAAGTTTACTATAAACTTTGAATTTTACCTGTTTCGATATACTAATGGATTCTCAGCTCGAGATTACGATCGATACGATAACTCAAATCCGTTCCGCACTAAATTTCTCTTCTCTCACAAATCTCTCTCTATAACCCTTACCTATCTCTCTCTCTAATCTCTCCAGCTCCTTTGCTTAGTTTCTTGAATGTTCTGAGAAATTCTCGAGTCAGTTGAACTTATAAATTCTTACCAAAACCCGAGACTTATGCGTGGTGGGCATGGAGTATGCGTGGTCATACCCACCACTCGTTTTTCCATCATTACCATGTGTATTTCTCTGTTTCTCATCTTCCTTCTATTTCTTGGTTACTTAACATCAACGTTCCATCAACCTTCTATCAACCTTTCATAAACTTGTATCTAACCGTTTATTTTTTTTTATTTTATTGGATAATTTCTTATTCTTTTTAAGAATTTTACTTATGACATTAATTACATGATTTTGGGACGAGGATGTTACAATCGGTCCCAATACCTGCAAGCTTGAAATATTAGTATGGAAGAAGATTCAAAAGACATGGAGCATGAACCATTTAAAGTCATATTTTTCCCTCGAAAGAATAGAAGTGTATTTTAATTCTCTCTAATCAGTAAATAAAGAAAATCTCAAATAAGTTGTTTGGGCAGTGGATTAGGTCTCAAGATTGAACCACAATAAATTTTGTCTGTTTTCTCTCTGTTTCTTTTTGCAAGCATTCGTTAACATGGCAACGTAATAACGTAAGACCCAACCGAGCATTACTAAAAGAAGTTGATTGCACGATAAAATAATTGCAAAGTATGAAATCAACTATTAGAAAATAAAAGGCAAGTAAAAATCCAAAAGCTTGCCAAGAAGCAAGTAGAAACTCTTAGACTTGTCATCAAAGCACAATGGGAAAGTAGAAATCCAAGAGCTTGCTAAGGAGCAAGTAGAAACCCTTAAACTTATCATCAATGTATAATAGGCAAGTAGAAATCCAAGAGCTTGCCAAGAAGCAAGTAAAAACTCTTAGATTTGTCATCAACGCATAAAAGGCAAAGTAAAAATTTAAGAGCTTGCCAAGAAGCAAGTAGAAAATCTTGGACTTATCATCAACACATAAAACGCAAGTAGAAATCTAAGAGCTTGCCAAAGAGCAAACATAAACTCTTGGACTTGTCATCAACGCATAAAACTCAAGCAGAAATCCAAGAGCTTGTCAAAGAGCAAGTAAAAACTCATGGACTTGTCATCGAAGTATAATAGGCAAGTAGAAATGCAAGAGCTTGTCAAAAAGAAGGTAAAAACTTGTAGACTTGTCATCGAAGCATAAGAGACAAGTAGAAATTCAAGAGCTCACTGAGAGCAAGTAGAAACTCTTGAACTTGTCAAATAAAAGAAATATAAAAGACAGGTAGAAATCTAGAGAGCTTTTCAATGCGTAATGATGCAAGTAAAAACTCTTTGGACTTGTCAAATGAATGGTGAATTGGACAAGTAGAAAGTCACGTATTAATGAAAGTAAAAATTCACGTACTTGTCAAAATTTAGTAAGTAATGTGTTTTGGTAATTATTGATATTTAACTTTCACGAGTGAAGAAATAATAGAAGAAAAAGAACTTATCAGTCAAATACGAAGAGCATGAGACTCAAAAGTAAAAAACGCACGACAATCTAGATTGCATAATCATTAGAAAAGAAAGATGTAAAATTATCTCTAAGTCTTTTATTGAACAGGGAGAAAAACATATAGTTAATACCTTAAAAAACTAAAACAATTAAAAACAATAAAAACATATATAACTATCTAAGCTGTTGCAGTATGTGGAGAAAGAGGAACATCATCATCACCACCATCCAAATCTTCTGACACCAATAGTCTCTCCATCTTTTGGGCAACTATGCTCTCCAAAGAATTTCCAAGGCCCTCCTAAGTTGGATAAATTTTCATACAATAGTGAAGCAAGAAAAGCCTATATATTAAGTTCATTAGACAGATATTATAACTCATACTAGTTAGCATGATCAACTTTCTCAATTTTAGGAGTGTATACCAACTCTAGAAAAGATCCACCTCTCTATTTCTCTAAGAGGTGACTTGCCTTGTAGAATCTAATCTTCATAAAACCAAAACCATAATCTGCCTTAAGGTTAAAACACTCTTTAGATTGACGATAGTCTCGTACTTGACTTTCAGCAAAGGAGATCTTCTTCTCATCCTCATAATTTTTCTCTATAGAATTAAACTCCATCTCATATATGGTCTTCAACCTCTCTACCTCAATTTTACTCTTTTCTAGCTTGAGTGTGTGCCGACTATTCTTCTCCTCATAAGAAGCTATAACTCCCTTGTGTTCCTCTTTCAAGGCATCATGCATCTTTTTGAGTTTGCTATGCTCCTCTAGAATGGTGTTATTCTCTAACTTTAGTTTTTCATTTTCTAACTTCAGTATCTTATTCTCAAACTTTAACTTTTTTAATTATTCACATAAAGAATCATGTTCCTCCTCGAACATATCTTGATTCTGCAAATGATGGTCATACTCAAACTTTGAGCACTTATAACAACTAAATGTTAAACCACCTTGGCAATTTCAACCACACAAATATCCATGTTAGCCTTAAAAATCATGACAAAAAATACGAATTCTCATCTGCTAGAAAAATGGAAGAAAAAAGAAGTCTATGACCAACACCGTGAATGGTAATATAATCTGAATTAAGCAAGCCAAACTCCAAATTCATCTTTTCTCCATCTATAACTTTTTTCAAGGAAGGATGAAGAAGACGATAATCCCTTTCACTCTCAAGAAGTCTTTTTATAGGACAATTACATCCTCTCTAACATCATGATTTTGAGAATCATGAGAAAACTTCATAGGAACAACTAAAGAATGAGATCGAGAAGAATCTTCTTTGATAGTTCTGTCAAACTTAGATTTACGAACAGTGTGAGATCTTTCCCAATGTTGAGAAGAAGAATCTTCACCATAAGATCTAGACATAGCACTCCTCTTAGAAGAAGTCTTTTTTAAACATCTTTTAGGAATCTCATCACCTTTACACTTCAAAGAAGCCTTTTTACGGCTAGCTACTTGTTGAAAGAGAGACTTTCTTGCAAAAGACATACCTGATGTAACACCCTGAAATTTATTAGAGATAATCTATATAGAAAATAGATTAAAACATAATTGAATCAAACAAGAATTAGAAAAAATGCAGAAAACATCTATGAGCACAGTCTGAGCACTACCTCGTGCTGATGCATGTAGAAATTTTTGGAAATTGATTCAAAATGATATCATGCACGATCAAACAGAAACTCGTGCTAAAAAACACGACATGACTTGGAGCACGACCCGTGCCCAAGTTCGTGTCTACTGAATATTTCAGAACAACTGACTGCTTAACATTGTGATCTTGATTTTTACTATATATGTGAAGTTCAGGGTGCTAAAGGTTGCTGAGATTTCTAAAATGTTGAGATATGATTGAGTTAAGTATGAAATGGTGTTAATTAGTTATTATAGAGCTAATTACACCTATACAAATGAGTTAGACTATATAAATCATGTTAAGCATGGAAGTATTATACTTAGTATTACAAGAAAGCTACTAAAAAAGATAAAGAATTAAGTTAAGGGTTGTATTTGATAGTCTAAAATATGAAATCAGTAAGGACATAAGTAATTGACATTCATTATATGTTTAATTTCGTATAGGAGGAACTATACGAGTTTTGGATCGAAGTTGAGCCCGACGCTGACTTCGCACGCATTTAGAGGTAAGTGTTCTTACGCTTATGTTTTGCATCTGTATGATTAATTCATACTTGTTTAGGATGCAAAGAATTGAAATGATAGAAATGATATGTTTTAAATGGATTGGTTTCTATTTATGCTAAGTGGACTAAGTATAATGATCTTATGATCATAATTGATTGTTATGTGATTGTTAATCGTACCTTTGTGGTTATGAGCTATGTGCATATATGATTCTATATGGTTTCTATATGATTGTTAAGTGGTGATTTACTATGGGCTTACTATGTGGGAAATGCTATATGCTATTGAAATGATCATGTTTATGAATGTTCATATACATTCACGTGTCGCATAGCATTTGTGTGACACGAGCTGTGTGTAACTTGAACGTGATGTGTGTTGTCCTTATGAGCTGTGTGCTCAATTTTTATTGGTTGTATGCCAACCTGTGTTGTGTGCTATAGAGGATTCCTTTATTGTGTGCTATGGAGGAAAAGAAGAAAATCTGGGTCAAGATCTGTGTGAAAATGCATTTACATTGCATTCCCATTCCATCTTGTATTCATCTCACATTTGATGTTATGAATGGATTATGAATGATAATGCTGAGTGCATTATGTGAAAGGACTCTTTGTGGATGATCTAGCTATGTAATTAAGCTATGTGAAGTTTATTTGGTATGATACTAGTGGTATGTATTATATGTGTTATGCCTTGGATGATCATCTGCTATGTGCAATAGAATGAGTGTGTTGTTATGTTATTACTGTGTGATACGGTATAAAAATTGCCTGAAATGACTAAAAGACTTCTGGAAATGCTATTATGTGCTATTTACTTGAAATTAGAATTTATATGTGCACTTTCAAGAGTCAGAACAACCCCCCGCTGACCAGCACGTCCTCGTGCTTTAATCAATTTCAACAGCACGCTCCGCACTTATGAAAAATGTGGAAAATTGTAATGAGCACAACCTTGTGCTCTACATGGCATGATCGTGTCAACTGGGAATGAAAGGATGAGCACGACCTCGTGTTCATCGGGCACGACCCGTGTTGACTGGAAATTCCCCTGCATTTCATTTAAATAGAGAAATTCATATTACTTACTGAGTATTTAAGTATACTCACCTCTGTGTGATCGTTTAAATATTGTGTAGATTGTAGATAGTCGCTACTACTAGACTTAAGTTATAGTGATCAGAGTTTTCCAGCGATATACATCAGAGGTCTGACTCCGGAGTTTCACATTTTGAGATCTTTTATCTTGTACATTTGTACATATATGTCTATACACACATGTTTATGTTTGAATTGAGTTTCAAAATATATTTTCTAGCTTCCACTTTTGTATCGTATTTTTAAAAATGTCTTGGGCCAAGGTTTGTATAAAAAGGTGAGTATAAATTATTTTCTCTCTCCTCTAAATTGATTTCATTATTATATCATTTTTGAAAAATATATTGATTATTCAAAATAAATGGGTTTAAAAATTGAGTTCCACATTTAGTGGTATTAGAACAGAGATTAAATTCTCTACGGACTGTGCCAATGATTTTCATTGTTTTACGATTTGAAAATCTAAAAGATTTGAAATCTTATTTTTGTAACTGATGGAGCCCATAGAAGACTATCTCATGATCATATTGTTGAGTCTAGAGAGTTGGTAGACGGACAGGGGTTAGCCCCAGTACCTCCTGAGCAGCCTGCACAGCCTACGATATCTATACCCTCTTATGATCCTAAATATACTTCGTTCTAAGAGTTGATGCAGAAGATTATGAGAGATTCGAGAGCTACATGGAGTCAGCAGACTCTGAATATAGATAAAAATTTAAGGGAGGTCAGGAAACAGGAGGCAAAAACATTTGAGGGCACGAATGATCTAGCTGAGGCTGAGGACTGGCTGAGACATACAGAGCATATTCTAACACTTATGAGGTGTACCCCAAAGTATAAATTGAGGTATACCACTTTTTTGCTCGAGAAAGCAGCTTAGAATTGATGGGAATCAATTTTGAATAGTCGAAAAGATCCTCTGGTGTTGACTTGGGACAAATTTTTGAAGAAATTTGCAGACAATACACTCCTCTATTGTATCTGACGAGGAAAAAAATTTAATTTCTAGAATTGAAATAGAAATATATGATAGTTATAGAGTACGAGGCAGAGTTTACCAGATTTTCTCGTTATACTCCAGAGGATGTGGATATGGATTAGAAGAAAATAGACAGGTTTGAGTGAGGTTTGAGGTATAATGCTCGTACCAAAATTGCTATGAAACAACTTACTTATGAGAGTTTGATTGAGACTACCATCAGGCAGAAGAATTGGCAGCAAAGGGTGAGAAAAGAGAAAATAAAAGAGAGGGTAAACAACATAAAGTTTTTGGTAGCTCTAGCTCAGTTAGGAAACATAAGAAGATAGATTCTAGACCAGCTCACGGCACAGGCAGGAGTGGTATTCGATAGTCGAAGAGAGGAGCAGGAGGTGGAATGAGTTATTCCACCAAGCCTCATATTCCTCAGGAACGTGATATGGGTACATATACTGACGATGATGTTTGAATTTGTTATACCTGTCGTCAGTCGGTACATTTTAGACGGGACTGTCAAGACAGAATAGGGTCTCAGGGAGGAGGCATATCTAAGCAGAGAAGTGTGGGTGATCACCAGGCTATAGTATTGACTACAGATAGTTGAGGTAGGGGTGGATGCAGTACAGGGTCTAATTCTAAAAGAGGAGCAGCCTCCAAGGGCAATTCAGGTAGAGTAGGTGGATCTGGTGGAGCAGCCACACAAATAGGGGCAACACCACAGGCTTAAGTTTATGCTATGACTAGAGACGAGGCTATAGAGGATTCAGACGTGATCACTGGACTATTTCTATTTTTCCATATGCTACTTTAGTACTGATTGATTCGGGTTCTACTTGTTTCTCTGTGAGTAAGAGTGTAGTTGAGCGTATAGGAGGTAGTATTGAGTAGCTGGGTTATACAATTGCTATTTCTATGCCAGTGGGAGGTATAGTGTTAGTGAGACATATATTGAGACATTGCGAGCTCATAATAGGCGAGTCAACTTATGTAGCCGATTTGATTGTATTAAGGATGGTTGAGTTTGGGATCATCTTAGAGATGGATTGGCTGTCCAGAAATCAGGTTATGGTTGACTTTTATTCAAAAGAAATAGTGATCGAGGTTGATGGTGAGATGAGAGTATTGTTAGCCAACGAGAGAAAGGTTATTCCTTCTTATTTGATTTGGGCAGTACTAGCTGTGAGGTTGATTCAAAAGGGGTGTGATGCCTATTAAGCTTATGTGATTGATCTGAATCAACCTAAGTTGGAGGTTAGAGATGTAGAGATTGTACAAGAGTATCCTGAGGTATTTCCTGAGGAGTTATTGGGATTGCCACAACAGCAAGAGGCTGATTTCAGGATAGAGACTATACCGAGAGCAGTTCAAGCATCTATTGCACCATACAGGTTGACAACTGTAGAACTACAGGACCTGAAGAGACAGTTAGAGGAGATGTTAAAAAAGGGTTTTATACGACCTAATGTATCACCTTGGGGCACACTAGTGTTATTCGTGCGAAAGAAATATGGTAGTATGCGATTATGTATCGACTATCATCAGTTGAACAAGGTGACAGTGAAGAATAAGTATCCATTGCGACGGATAGATAATTTGATTGATCATCTGCGAGGAGTGACGGTGTTTTTTAAGATTAATCTAAGATCGAGTTATTGGCAGCTGGGAGTTGAGGAGAGTTCGATATTGAAGACGACGTTTAGGACTCGATATGGGCATTTTGAGTTCATTGTGACACCATTCGGGTTGACGAATGCGCCAGTTATTTTCATGGCTTTAATGAATAAGGTATTTCAGCCTTATTTAGATGAGTTTATGGTCATATTAATTGATGACGTGTTGGTGTATTCAAGAGATAAGGAAGAGCACAAGAGGCATCTTAGAATCGTGCTCGAGTTGCTGAAAGAAAAAGAGATGTATGCTAAGTTCAGTAAATGTGAGTTTTGGATATCAGAAGTTGTCTTTCTAAAACATGTGATTTCAGCAGAGGGAGTGAAAATGTATCAGAGGTATAGAATTTTTGGGTCTAGGAGGTTACTATTGGAGATTTATCAAGGACTTTTTAAGAATTGCTAGATTGATGACTTCTTTATTAAGAAAGAATGCTCTGTTTGTTTGGAATGAGAAATGTGAGGAAATTTTTTGAGAATTTAATAAGAGGTTAGTAGAAGCTCCAATTCTTACATTACCTATTCAAGGAGGTGGTTTTATGGTGTATACAAATGCGTTTGGAGCAGGGTTAGGTGGAGTACTAATGCAGCATGGTAGAGTGATTGCCTATACTTCTCGTCAGTTAAGCTGCACGAAGCTAACTAACCTACTCACGATTTGGAGTTAGCTACGATCATTCATGCTCTGAAGGTTTGGTGACATTATTTGTACGCCGAGACGTTCTGAATCTTTATAGATTATAAGAGTCTCAAGCACATTACAACCCAATGAGATCTAAACCTGAGACAGAGGCGATGGATTGAGTTACTGAAGGATTACAATTGCACTATTAAGTATCATTCAGGAAAGGCGAATGTGGTCGCCGATACGTTGAGTAAAAAAGGAAAGGAAGATGATGATTCTGTTACTTATAGAGCAGAATTGTTGTTTGCATTGCGAGAGTTACGAATGCAGTTGGGCTTAGTTGAGGATCAGATGTTAGCGAATATCCAAGTTAGACCTCAGATAAGAGATTTAATAGCTAAGCGTTAGAAAGAAGATGATCATTTGATGCAAATCAAGGAGAAGGTTGAGAAAGGAAACGTGAGTACAGCTCACAGGTTAGATGATGATGATGTGTTATTTTATCGAGAGCGATTTTGTGTTCCAGATATTTTTGAGTTGAAGAATGATTTGATGATTGAGGCTCATTCTTTACCTTATTCGATACATCTTGGTAGTACAAAGATGTATTGGGATATGTGAGAGATGTACTGATGGGTACATATGAAGAAAGAGATAGCAGAGTTTGTCGCTAGATGTCTACGTTGTCAGCAGATCAAGAAAGAACATTAAGCTCCAGTCAGAAAGTTACGAATGTTACAGATTCTAGCATGAAAAGGGAGAAGATCACCATGGATTTCATTATAGGCTTACCGGGGACGTTTCGATATCACGATGCTATTTGGATGATCACGGTCAGACACAATCGAAATTTGAACACCATGTAACCTAATGATCTCAGTAACATACAAACCAGCTAGCTTATCCAACGTGTCATCCTATCGGATAGCTAGCTGGTTTGTATTTTACTGAAATCCATGGTGATATCGAGGATATGTTGTGAGCTTATGTTTTGGAGTTTGGAGATAATTAGGATGATCATTTACCTTTGATTGAGTTTGCATATAATAATAGCTATCATTCTAGTATCAGAAAGGCACCTTAGGAGGATTTATACGAGAGATGGTGTTAGAGTCTAGCTTACTGGGATGTTGAGGGTTTGTGCCAAATAAAGGGACTAGAGTTGGTTCAACAAACTCTCGAGAAAGTGAATATTGAGAAAATATGTTTGCAAGCAGCTCAGGATTGTCATAAGAGTTATTATGACCGGCATCATCGGGAGATAGAGTATGATGTTGTAGATAGTGTTTTTACGAGTTTTGCCCTGGAGAAGTGTTATTCGATTCAAGCGACAAGGAAAATTGAGTCCTAGGTATATCATACCGTACAAAATTATTCAGAGAGTGGACCATTGGCATACAAATTGAGGTTACCAGATGAGTTGTCTTGATTACATGATGTTTTTCATGTTTCTATGTTAAGATGGTATCGATCTGATCCTAGTCATATGCTGAGAGCTCCAGAGTTGGAGATATCCAAGGAGTTGTCTTATGAGGAGGAGCCTGACGAGATTTTAGATAGACAGTTGAGACAGTTATGAAACCAAGAGATCCCTATGGTACTATGGTACTGGTGAAATGGAGTTTTCATTCGCCAAAGGAAGCTACCTGAGAGGTTGAGTCTGATCTGAGACAACAGTATCCAAATCCATTTTTAAACGTAGAGTCAGAGCCTTGAGGAATGTTCTGATCTGAGTGTCTGATGTTTCTGCTGGTATGTTTACTGTTTTGTTGCTGGTTGCTGCTGGTTAAAGTTAATTGTAAGTATGGAATGTTTAAATGGAAAGTCTACCATACTTAGATTAATTGATATTAGTAGCGATTTGGTTTGATTTAAATTTTGGGGACAAAATTTCCTAAGTGGGGGAGAGTTGTAACACCCTGAAATTTATTAGAATTAATCCATACAAAAATAGATTAAAATAGAATTGAATCGGACAAGAATTAGCAAAAAATGAAAAAAACAGCAGTGAACACTATTGGATTTTCTAACATGTTCTAATAACTAAGGCAGCGGAAATACAATCAAGAACACATCAAGGCAACCAAGTTCATCACCAAAAATTAAAACGCATATATTCATTCATGGTTGATAACTAGTTGATAGAGAAACATAAACTTTAAAATAAAAACTTACTTGGTTGGTTCTTGCTAGGCCATGAGGTATATGGGCAACACTAAGAAACTACCGTCTCAGAATACTCCGAGGCGACCTTTGTGATACCGTGAAAGAATCCCACACATCATTCCTCTACAAAACTAACACATGGATTAGGCAGAATGTGTACTACCACAAGAGTAAAATTGAATCACCTTGTTTGTCAAATTCGAATGAGTTTCTTGTGAAACTTAGAGCACCACTTTGATTGAACACTATGGACAGCCTGTTAATCTCACATCACTCTTGAGAAAACCCTAAAAATCTCTTTGATCATTAGTGGATGCTCACGGTTTTGATGGTATGTTTGAGGGGACGGCAACTCATGTTTAAAACTAGGGTCTTAGTTGGCTTTTTTTATAAAGAAGAGTTGTACAACATTAAACTACTTAACAATCCTAATGCCATTAGGACTTTGTTAAGTCTTTAAATAAAATAAAAATCTTTAGAAACCACCTCCAAAGTGACCCTTTTGTGAATAAATAAACAAGATTTATCTTTTAATTTATCCCTAAGACAAGCTTCCTAAATTTTCTCCTATTTATCTTCTTACATATTTTCACTTAAGACATCATATTTTATAAATAATATTTGTCTTAAAAATCATGTAAGAGATGAAAAATAATATTTCTCATCCATATTTTCAAATGTCTGATCTGACCCAATAGCCGAATTTTGACTTAAGGTGAAAAACTGAAAATACACTTTTTGGTTTTTCGTCATCCATGTCCGATCTGTAGGACTATTTAATAAAGGTAATGAGTTTAATAACTCATAAATCATAGGCGGTCTCTAGTAAGACACTATGATCACCCTAAATTAAATAGATGACGAGCGGTGTCAACATCCCTACTACAATTCAAATACATCCCTTGACCTCTGATATCTTGATTAGCATAAGACATGTCCCAAACACCCTTACTAAGCGCTAAATCACTTTTCTTGATCTCTATGACAAAATTGATAAGTTCAAATAAGCAATCTTATCATTTCATTCAGGTGCGGCCACACTCTTCCCAATCTTGTCTATCAAGTGGCCAGTGATATCTGCTCTCATTTTCATGAGAGGGTCAATCCCTTCACTTCACTCATGCTCTTACATATGATTATTAGCATACCCAATCATACCCCATACTTGTCAACCTTTTACGATCACGCTAGGCGTACACTAAAAATCACAACAAGAGTCATAGTGATTTTCAGTCTAAGGATAATATTTAGCATTGCAAATAGTGATCACTCCCCAAATACAATGTTCTACATTGTACCTATGCACTTTGCTACATATCGCAAATATCCATGACCCGTAGAACATGATCACCCATAAATACATTCTAGTCTTAGTTCATTTCTATAACCATAGAAATAAGCAACTAGGGATATTTAGAATGTTAATCTCATAACTTTCAGGTTCTACTATCAAGGTTCTCAACCTTAATACCTCAAGCTCTTAATTAACATTCTTGGATATTTTATCAAGCACATACCACAGATCAATACATAAAGTGATAAAAATGCCTCATCATTGTTGGATCAAGGGAGATCAACATTAAGTCCCGGATCCTGTTTTGATAATGGTTAAACTTGTTAAATCAATATGGAATAATTGCAGCAAAAATTTGATGGATTTTCCAGTATAACGTTCCTTAAGGCTTACTATAATGAACGTTATTCAAGCTTCAAACAGGACAACGGTGAATCTCCAAGTTAACGTTCATTAGAAAACAAGTAACGTTCATTAAG
>CANYCX010282663.1:0-11377 GCA_948193385.1 Breynia disticha f. nivosa
CTAATACATGTTGCTCTACACATATTCAATAGCAAAACAAAGGTGAGTATCTAAAAATAATCAGTAAGCGACCCTAGTGTTGTTATGCTGGTGCGCTGGGGAACATTCGTCCAATATGGGTGTGTTCGTGGAACACAAATGTCGTATCCGTGCCTCAATTCCTAAATACCTCACCGTAGCCATGTCATAAACAAGTTATTTAAGTGTTTAATGTGTTAAGGAATCATCCTAAACCATTATCTCACTTTAGATACACATTAGCACATTATTCGGACTAAAACTGGGTTTCTAGACCACATTATCATATGTTTATCAAGCCATTAACGTACGTTATTCATCAACAACTTTCCAGCATTTTTCAGACAAGAATAAGGTATGTTAAGACAGACTTAACATACGTTAATCTACATTAACATACGTTATTTCACACATACGTACGTTAATGTGTTTTAGGAGCATTCTGCCCACTTTTAATTCCGTCTGAGACTTACACATTTCATACCATTTTAAAGCATATCAAGCCAACCTTATTAGCTTCTTAACAAACCCTTTTACACTTTTTATAACCACACACCAACTTCAATCAAACTACCTAATCATGACACAATCATACACAAAAATCACATACATTCATCAATTGCTCTTCATAATCAGTTTTCCACCACTTACCATCAAATTTCATAATCATACATCTCATACCATTCAACTTAGTTCTTATTAACCCATTTCATATTTTTCATAAAACAACAAGGCCACATAACTCATCTTTTCACTATTAAATTCTCACACATAACATAAGTCCCTATAGAACACACCACACATGCATCTTAACATGGTATACATAATCTATTCAACAATTTAATACACACATATACAAACCTCATTTCATTCATAAACGCATATCGTATCCATCATTGTTAGCATCAAATTTCCAACATCACACAACATCACGTAACACACAATTCGTACTTCTTGTTACTCAAAACATAATCATCCCATTATCATCATTCCAAACTAATCCACATCAAATCTCCAAAAGCATACACTTCCACATAAAAACATATAACACAGGCTTATTCCATAAAGCTCGTATAAGAGCACTTATCATCAACTCATAAGTTACGTTTATATCATAACCATAATCAACATGCATTCATTTTCCATTAATTCAATACCATGTATGCATAATGAATGAAAATGCAAATGCTAATGCATTTTCACATACAAATGTTGTGCTCTGGAACCTTAACCTTCGTAAGAGAGAGACTCCACTCGATCTCTACTACTGTGGGCACTAGCCCCTTTTCATCGGGCCTAGCCCGACATCGATCTCTCGCCCAACATAAAATCACAATTGGGCATTTCCCTCATTTTATCACACGGAAGAACGTCTTGCCTTTCGGGAAGAACATCTCGCCTTCCCTTTCATTATATCATTCTTCAGGCCTTACCCGGCATCGAGATCTCGCTTGGCATAAACACATCATCAAGAGTAAAGATCTTGTGTTCTTAAATATTGGGCTAATTCCCCCTTCTTTATATAGAAGAACAACACGCTTTCCCTTTTACACATTGTGAGCCATAAGCTCCTTTTTATCTCAATGCATGAACATACACCGTGCTCATGCCAACACCGCAATGGTATGTATGGATGCAACTTCATGCATTTCAATTTTCATCTCAATTTCCACAATAACACATGAACATGAATGTTCCACAAATCATCCATTTCACAATACAAGCTAACATGCTTAAAGCGGCCAAATCGTGGCATAAACAACATACACATATGTAACTCATCTGAGTTCATCATATAAGAAATAAGGAACATTCACTACATGCACATGATAACAAACATATTTCATCATATCACCCATAAAATGCCAATTCCTGGCAAGAAATCCACAACATACCTTACCACAAACCAAGTTTTCATATCTCATATCAACATAGTGTTCACCATACATATTCACACATACCATACACAATTCATCATAAGCTTCATACTTATGATCATAGAATATTTTCATAAAGAAAACATGCATCCCCGAGAACCATTTGTAAATATCTAAATCTAACATCCATATATAAAGCATCCGCAAAACCATTTTATCACAAACTATCACTTAGCACACCGCATAAGTTACTCACATAAAGTAACCTCACATTTCTTATACAATTCATCAACATTGCATTTAAAGCATGCAAAACACAACTCGCACACATCTTTCAAAATAATCCATAACCATTCCAAGGAAACCACATAAAGGCATAAACAATTCAAAGCTTGTATTTAACTCAATTTCAGTATCATTCCATCAAAAGAAAACATTTATCACACAAACTTGTCCATTTAAAGGCAAGCATACAATCGTAAGCATCCAAGAACACTTACCTCGTGTTCCCGCAGACTCGATTCGGCAGAATTCTCAGATTCATGTTCTTCTCTATTTGTCGTCTCCTACACAATTTGTAAGTCATTTCATGTTATAAAACATTATCCTACACTTAATTTCTCATTTACCTAACCAATTCCTTCAAATCCTGAAAATCTCCTATAACCATAAAATCCTCAATCTACCACAAATTTTTCGATTTTAGGTAAAATGTTTGTACATTTAGTAACTACTAACAAACCCAATGAAACCCTACCAAATGTACATGATTTCATACAGATTTAAGCCTTGGATTAGAGGATTTACCATTGCTCAAACCCTAGCCAAGAGGAATAATCATATGAATGGATCGATTGTTGTTCCCTTGCTGAAATCCTTGAGTTGATAGGTTGTTTTAGTGTTTAGGGAGGCTTAGAGTGTGTGTTTGGGAGTTAAGTGGATGTTTGGAGGTGTTTGGGGTGTTTTTCCCCAAATGAAATGTGTTCTACCTATTTAATGGCATGTTCAGACCCCCGATTATGTATGTTTATTTTTGAATTAACGTAGGTTAGTCAAAATGCAATTTTTGAAAATGTGGCAAGAATAACATACGTTATTCATGCCATTAACATATGTTATTCTTCCCAAATGAAGAATAACATATGTTTAGGACATCTAAATGTACGTTATTTTGGTGCAGACTGCACCTTCCTTCATTTTCGACACTCTTTCCATCCTGGACATATATATCCTTATACATACATACTCATAACTTATTTCCAACATTATTCCAACATTAAATGAACATTTTCCAATAATCAAAAGGTAATTTTTCTGGGACGTTACAATTCTAATCTCCTCTCCTTTAAAATCCTGAAAAAATCCCCTTTAAAAAAACATGCACTGTTCAAATCCCGACACAAAAGTGCTGATTTCCACACGTGCTGTGCATTGTGTTTTTATTAAATAACACAGTTCCTGTAACCAGCGCACCCCTCTTGCTGAAATCTCTATAGGTCTCATTCATCATGGTCCTTGTGTTGATGAACACAAAATCTGTGTTGTGAAGAAATATTCAGCATGTTGGGCGTGCTGTCATGCAATAGAACATGTATGGAAATCTCGCATCGTTGTGGTCATTATGGCCCGTGTGTTGTCACTCTTTATGCCCAAATCTCTCACAAATTCCTACAGTTCTTTCTACAAATTTGTATCACGTAATAATCATTATAAATTATCAAATCAAGAATAAATTTCATGTGAAAATGGTCGATAATTTATAAAGATACATTCTATTATGTGCAAAAGTATCACATTGAAAATGGTCGATAATTTATAAAAGATTTTTTTAAGGGAAATTTATCTCAGATGCACGCATAATATACAATTTATGGTGTCAAAATATCCACATATTATATGTGCATCAAACTCCCACACACTTGAATCTTTTCTTGTCCTGAGTAATGCAAGGTTTGATATCAAGCTACTAACAATCCAATTCTATTTCAGTTTTAGACTCATTAAACTCAGCAACCTTAATATCTCAGTAACTCAAAACCCTCACATAAGCTTACCTTGGCAACCTGGATTTGATTCTTGCAGAAAAATTGTTGTTTCTTGCTAAAATACTTATTTAATTTCGTCCTTTGATGATCCTAGGGTTTCTTTCAAAGGTTTGAAGGTTTGAGCTTTGTTTTTTTCGAATGAGAATGAATAAAACATTTCTGTATATATATGCAACATGTTCAGCACGGCCTGAGGCACATCCCGTGCTCAGGTTGTGTTGATTAATTTTTTTTTATTTTAATTTTCTAAAAATTTTGGAATTTCCTGTAAAATTGCATGAGCATAAGGTCGTGCTCTTCATGGCACGAGGTCGTGCTCTTCATGGCACAAGGTCGTACTGACCTTCTGTTCTACACAGTTTTCTAATTTTCTATCTGATTCGATTCTGTCTTAATCCATTTTTCATATATATCATTTTCAACAAATTCCAGGATGTTACAATTTTGCCCCACTTAGAAAATTTCGTCCCTGAAATTTAAAACGAACCAAATCACAAGCAAAGTTTAGTATGGTACATTTCTAAACTTATATACCATACTTCAAAGTTTCAAATGTGCAGCAAAACAACAGTATCAATCATAGCTTATTCCTTCATAATCAACACAAAATCAAGTTAAGTCCTTTACTTAACTTGCAATCATAACACAACTTATAAATCAAATCAATAAACCATAAAATCCAATATCAATATCCAGAATCAGAACATACCTCAATGCTTTGACGTGGAGTCTGGAAACATATATTGATGCTGACGTCTCATATCCAACTCAACTTTCCAAGTAGCTTCTTTTGGTGAATGAAAACTCCATTTCACAAAACTATAGGAATCTCTCAATTCCATAATCGTCTCATTTGTTGGTCTAAAATCTCGACCCCGCTCCTCCTTGTGAATTAGCTCCTCAGATATCTCTAACTCTAAACACTCAATACATGACTAGGATCAGATAGGTATCGTCTTAACATCGAAACATGAAATACATCATGTAATTGAGACAACTCTACTAGTAAGCTAATCTATACACCAGTGGTCCCACCCTCTTGATAATCCCGTATGGTTTGATATACCTAGGACTCAACTTTCCACGCCTCCCAAATTGAATAACACCTCTCCAGGGTGAAAATCATAAGAAAACCATATCTTCTATTGCATACTCTATCTCTCGATGATGTTGGTCATAATAGCTCTTCTGACAATCTTGAGCTGCTTGCATACATCTTTTCACAACATTAATCTTCTTAAGAGTTTGCTGAACCAACTCTGGTCCCTCAATCTGTTGCAAACCCTCAACATCCCAGTATGCTGGACACCTGCACCGTCTCCTATATAATGCCTCATATGGTGTCATCTCTATACTAGAATGATACCTATTATTGTATGCAAACTCAACCAATGGTAGTTGATCGTCCCAATTACCTTCAAACTCTAACACACACGCTCAGAGAATATCCTCAACTATCTGAATCGTCCTCTCTGACTAACCATCAGTCTGTGGATGGAAAGCCATGCTAAACCTCAAACGAGTACCCATTGCATCTTGAAACTCTGTCAGAATTATGATGTAAACCTAGGATCACGATCAAACACAATTGAAGTAGCAACACCGTGTAACTTGACAATCTTAGCAACATACAATTCAGATAGCTTATCCAACGTATCATTCTGTCGGATAGCTAAGAAATTAGATAAGTTCATCAATTTGTCAACTATCACCCAAATCGCATCATAATGTTGAAACGTCCCTGGTAAGCCTATAATGAAATGCATGGTGATCTTCTACCACTTCCACTCTGGAATCTCTAAAGATCTCAACTTTCTGGTTGGAGCTTGATTTGTTGACAAGGTAAACATCTTGCAAGAAACCCAGTTATATCCATCTTCATATGTACCCACCAGTACAACTTTCTCATATCCCAGTACATCTTAGTGCTGCCAGTATGAACTGATAAAGTTGAAGAATGAGCCTCTGCCATTAGCTCATTCTTCAACTCTGAAATATCTGGAATGCACAGTCTATCTCAATAGTACAATACACCATTATCATCAACTCAGTGTAAAGTAGGTACCTTTCCTTGCTCCACTTTCTTCTTTATCTGCATCAAATGCTCATATTCAATCTGATGCGATGCAATCAAATCTCTCATCTCGGGTCGAACTCTAATGTTGGCTAACATCTAATCCTAACTAAAATCCAACTACACCCGTAACTCTTTCGGAGAAAATAAAAACTCAGCTCTATACATAACTGAATCATCATCCTCTTTCTCCTTTCTACTTAGAGTATCGGTAACCACATTCACCTTCTCAGGATGATACTCTATCCAACGTCGCTGCCTAAGGTTTAGCTCCCTTTGTGTCATAATATACTTAAGACTCCACTAACCTCTAAATTGTGTGACAGATAGTTAACTTCATGCGGTCCAAATGACGCAAAGTATAGGCAATAACTCTACTGTGTTTCATCAGTTCTCCACCTAACCCAGCTCAAGAAGCATCCGTATATACAACAAAACCACCTCCCCAACTAAATAACATAAGAACTGGAGCTTCCACAAACCTCTTCTTTCATTCTTAAAAGCTTTCTTCACACTTATCATTCCAAATAAATGGAGCATTCTTTTTTAACAAAGAAGTCATCGGTCTAGCTATCCCAAAAAATCCTCGATAAATCTTTGATAGTAACCTACCAGACCCAGAAAACTCCGTACCTCAAACACATTTTTTAGAGCTTCCCACTCCTGCAATGCCTTTATCTTACTAGGATCAAGTTTCACTCCTTCTACTGAGATCACATATCCTAGAAAGATAATCTTAGACTCTAGAACTCGTATTTGCTAAATTTAGCATATAGTTCTTTTTCTTTCAGTAACTCTAACATAATCTGAAGATGTCTCTGATGCTCCTCTCTATCTCTTCAATACACCAACACATCATCAATGAACACAACCACAAACTGATCTAAATAAGGCTGAAATACCTTATTCATCAAAGCCATAAATACTGTTGGCGTATACGTAAACCCAAATGGCATCACAGTAAACTCAAAATGCCCGTATCGAGTTTTGAAAGCTGTCTTTATAATCGAGCTCTCCTTAACTCTCAATTGCCAATAACCCGATTTCAAATCAATTTTCAAAAAATGCAGTAGCTCTTTGCAACTGATCAATCAGATCATCTAACTGTGGCAACAAATACTTATTCTTCACTATCATCTTGTTCAATTGACGATAATTGATATATAACCGTATACTACCGTCCTTCTTTTGCACAAACAACACTAGTGCACCCCAAGGTGATACACTCGGTCGTATAAACCCTTTTTCTAGCAGCTCCTCTAGTTGTCGTTTTAACTCCTATAACTCAACAGTGGCCATCCTATTTGGTGCAATAGATACTGGAGCTACTCCCAGAATAGTCTCAATCCTAAAGTTTTCCTCTCACTGCGGTGGCAATCCCGGTAATCATCAGGAAATACCTCAGGATACTCACATACTATGTCCACATCTCATACCTCTAACTTATGTTGATTCAGATCGACCTCTCGAATCACACCCCTGTCGAATCAACCTTGTGGATAAAACTACCAAAATCAAACAGGAAGGAACAACCTTCCTCTAACTAACTAATCCCATCTTTCCCCATCAACCTCAATCATAACTTCCTTTGAATAGTAGTTGACCATAGCTGATTCCTGGATAACCAATTCATCCCCAAAATAATCCTAAACTCATACATCCTCAAAACAATCAAATCAACTAAATAAGTCGACTTGCCACAATACAACTCATAATGCCGCAGAATATGTCTTCACTGTACCTCCTGTTGGCATCGAAACAGCAACTGTATAACCCAAACGCTCTATAGTACCATCGATATGGTCTACCACCGACTCAATCACAAAGGAACATGTAGAACTAAGATCAATCAGAACTAAGGTAGTATATGTAAAAATAGAAATAGTACCAATGATCACGTCTGGATCCTTTACAGCCTCATCTCTGGTCATTGCAAAAACCTGAGCGTATGGTGCTGATCCTGACTGTGTAGCTGCCCCACTAGATCTACCAGCTCCACCTGACCAAACTGCTCCACCTCTGGAGGCTACTCATCCCTTAGAGGTAGACCCTGAACCTTATCCACCTCTATCTCTACCACTACCTGTCGAGGCTGTAGTATGAGCATCACCCACACTGCTCTGTGTAGATCTAACTTCACCCTAAGGCTCCTTACGCTCTAGCCAATCTCTGAAAAAAATGACCGAGCTGCTGGCAATTAAAACACAATAATGTATCCCCGCCAGTATAGGTACTTGTACCTCTACCCTAATAGGTAGAAGGTTTGGTGGAATAAATTATCCCACCTCATGCTTTGCCTCTAGACTGTCGACTACCCCACCTGCACCTCTAGAACCTTTGGTATCTGATCTCTAGCATCCCCTAGCTAAACTAGACCCAGAAACCTTCTGTCACTTTCCTTCTCATTTACCCTCCTTAGCTAGTAACTCCTTTGCTCGTATAGTTGTCTCAAACGGAGTCTTGACGGTGGGTTGCTTCATAGCAATCCTGGAACAAATATTGAACCTCAAACCCCGCTCGAATCTATCTCTCCTCTACTGGTTAGTCGCTACATCCTCTGGAGCATAACGACATAACCTAGTGAACTCTGCCTTGTGCTCTATCACTTTCATCTCCTTTTTCTTCAACTATAGAATTTTATCTTCTTCTTCGTCTGCTAAAGCGGAGAAGTATACTTCTTAGTAAACTTTCTCAAGAAATCATCCCAAGTCAATGTCAGAGGATCATTCTGGTTGTTTGGAATTGACTCCCACTAATTCCAAAATGCTTTCTTTAACAGAGATGTCGTATACCTCAATTTGTGCTCAGGGGTACACCTCATACTCGTAAGAATATGCTATGTATGCCTCAGCCATTCGTCTGCCTCTGATGGATCAGTCATGCCCTCAAATGTCTTTGCTCTCAGTTTCCTAACCTCTCCAAAATTCTTATAAATATTGAGAGTCTACTGACTCGTTGCAACTCTCGGATCTCGCATCATTTTCTGCATCATCTCCCATAATGGAGCATATGCAGGATCATACAGAGGTATAGGCATAGCAGGCTGTGCAGGCTGCTCAAGAGGGTCTGGGGCTGACCCCTATCCTTCAACTAACTCTATGGACTCAACAGTGTGATCATGCCATACATCATCAATAGGCTCCATCTGTTGTGAAAACAACAAGTCCAAATTCATTTAGCTTCCCAAAACATGATGCCCAAAGCAAATTTTGGCACAGTCCGCAGAGAATTTAATCCCTGCTCTGATACCACTAAATGTGGAACTCAATTTTTTAAACAATTTATTTCATTAATTTAATCGCTTTTTTAAAAACAATACAATTTCAGATATAAATAGAGGAGAGAGAAAGTAAAATGTTCATAATATATAAAACTCGGCCCAATATGTATATAAAAACAAAATTCAACGACGAAAACAAAGGTTTAGGTTTGAAATTGTTTCAAAACCCAAAAATATGAACATTTACACAAATTTACAAATATGTACAAAATAAAAAATGGAAGCACTAAAAAATGGATTCCACCTCAGACGATATCGCTTTGGAAATATGATCACTACAACTCTGGTCCAAAAACAGCTATCTGCGTCCTGGACATCATTTAAACATTCAAACAAAACGGTTAGTATTTTTCATTACTCAGTAAGTTTCTTACATTTAAAATTTATTTTAAGTTATTACAACTTCCCAATAAATTATATAATCATTCTACTTGTAAATCCCCATTTAAAATGATGTGCATGAAAAATTAGTAGCTTAGCACGAGGGCGTGCTGGGACAGCACGAGGTCGTGCTCTTGCCTTTGATTCGCAAGTAGGCACATGTCATTCCATACGAGCATGGGGTCGTGCTCATGTTTGGTTTTGCAGTATTATACCTCTGTTTTCTTCTGATTTCAATAACAAACAAGTTCTTTAAGTCTTATACTTATCCAACATACTTAGCAAACTTATTCAATAGTGTTTATACCTCAAAACACTTAGAATACACTTGTTTGCATTATAACCATATTGTTTTGATGAACTAAATCGTATTTCATTAATCATTAATCATTTAACTGCTTTGATTATCATATGTTTATAACATAAAGAATGTACCATATTAACAATACTATACACATGAAACATGCACAAAGCATCATATCCAAATCAAAGCACATACCACATATCTATTCATTGTAAAACATACACTTTACATTCAAAGTACACTTCTCATATCAATCATATAAGCATTCACAAATCAAATAGCAATGCAACAATAATGCTAATCATGAATGCTTACTCAAATGTATATGAATGACAATGCAATCACATGCAAAAATGCCCCGGGGTATTGCTTTCTTTCTTTTTCTTTTATTTTCTTTTTCTTATCATTTTCCCTCGGTCCCAAACCAGCATCATAGCTAGTACGACATCAAGCCCATCTTGAAATATCATCGGTCCCAAACTGGCATCGAGATCTCTCTCAGAATAATCCTCATGCCTAGCCTAGGATATCAATCTCAGTGTCACATAATGAATGCAGCACAATGAATGATCAATGTATTCACATCTCATAATCTTAATCAAGTATGCTCAATAATAAAACAACCATATGCTTATCCATAACGTAAAGAAATCATAAGCTTTTAATATCTACATGACATCAACTATGACCCTCAAATTTGAGTACCATCTTATGTTAATATATTAATCATCTCGCGGTGATACTCAGATTCGAACATCGTAATATTTGCAAAGAACAAGTAGAAATACAAATTTAGAAAATATTCATTAATTGCTTTGAATAAAACTTTACAAATTTTGAGAAGGAACATCCTAAAAAGTAAAGAGGTACAAAATTGTTAGGGTTATAAAAGAAAAGGAACCTACACGATTCCATTTCAATGATAACCTCACAAAATACAGTTATGCACTTCCAAATGTTCAATACAAAACTTTTTATGATATAAGCAAACCAAGCCATAATGCAAATCCCACCTCGATCCTTTGTCGTGTGTAGATGAGCCAAAAACAAGCAAAAAGATCTACAGCTTCTCGACCAAAATGCCCCCTCAAGTCCCTGCCCACACGACAGGCATAAAACGCAGTGAGTCGAGAGACTCAATAAACAACACTTACCAAAATGGACAACATTCCATATTTCAATGTATTCATATGGATTCAATTCATAATAAATACAAAATCTCAATTAATATCACATCATATCATCCATTAACCACATCATGATCAAACTCTTGAAACCACAAGGTTTCAAACCATAATCCATATTTAAGCTTCCTCAAAAATCAGAATTCAGAGATCCACGCGTGATCAACCAGGACTACATGTGGTGGTAGACAACTACGCGTTGACGCTACCACAC
>CANYCX010282801.1:0-10938 GCA_948193385.1 Breynia disticha f. nivosa
TGTCCTTACCTCTCCTAATTTCCCATACCACATCCTCACATTAGTTCATCAATCCCCCTTCCTAAACTTAAGCATTATACTAAGATTAATCCATACTCTCACTTTATTCATTACCCAATGAAATTAACCATAAATACCTCCTCATTAGAACACAAAGAACCTTATTATGCAACCAAACTCAAAAACAAAACTAGCATCAAGAAACCAAATCCCGAAATTTTGACCCTTCTCACTTAAAAAACTGATTTCAAGTATCTAACCCTTGAATTTACATTAAAAATGGTTACCAATGCTTAGTACACATACTAAGCTTTCCAAAGAACCAAATTTTACCAAAATCAGAGCTAAAATCTATGAATTATGGCATTTGAAAAATAGGTAATAAAACCATACGGGATTTTAAGGTTATGATCAAGAATACTTACCCAATTAAGGTTCCCAACAGATTTTTAAGCTCCCAAGATCATGGATTTCACATGGAAGAAGATGATTTTAGGGTTGAGAAGGAGTTTTTGGAGAGAAGAAGGGGAGTTGTCGTTGGAAGAAGAAGAGAAAGAAGAGAAATGAGGAGAGATAGCATGAATTGAGGAAAAGAGATCCACTTGGTCGGATGAGTGGGATGGGAGTGGAGTGAAAAATATTATCTAGTTGCCTTGGGTCCATTTTGCTTCGTAATTTATTTGACCTCGACCCAAAATAATTTTCAGATTTCAAAATTCTAGAAATTTATAATCTTAACAACTTTTTCTTAATATCCCCGTTATTTATTTCTTCTCAAATATTTATTTAAATAAACGCGAAAAATTTTCGTACATTTTTACGTATTTTTATTTAAAATCTTATAATTATCGTATTTTTAGGATGTTACATGTATGGTATGATTGGGATGTGGATTAATGGTTGCAGAAAGATGTATGTACAAATTGCATTCATGATTTTTATGCATGCAGCACATTGACATGGTAGATTTGGTATGAGAGTATGAAAGCGAGAAGCAAAACAAGTGTCATTTTGGGAAATGTTGTAAGAAGAGTGTAGGCTGCCCTTGGTTCCCTTGGTTGGACAAATTGAATAAAACTATCAATATAAAACAGGGTGATCCTAAGCACATATGCTAGAGATTAGAGAGCGTCATGTGAGACTGGGTGATCCTAAGTGAATCGACGTTTGGTTGGTGAACTAAAAGATGGAAATGGTAATGCGAGACTGGGTGATCCTAAGCGCATATACCTCGAATGATAAGGTGTCATGTGATACTGGTAAATTCCTAAGCGCATCAACACCAGTTGACCAACAAGAGAAAATGGGCAATGTGATCCTAGGGAATCCTAAGCACATGTGCCCAGATAGAAAGGTGTCATACGAGACTGGGTGATCCTAAACGTATGGGCACCGGTTGAACAACCAAGGGAAAAAGAGAGAGGATTCTCGAGATGAGAGAAAGAACATGTTAGTGAGAGAGAATGGGAAAGGCATGCCATGAACACGATACATATGCATTGAACATTTGGATTAATGATGTGAACAATTGTGTGGTACCTTATGAGAGGGACAATTATATGTTTAGATGTAAATGATTGGAATGGAATGCATGTGTTTAAGGATGTTAATTGATTGACATGTATGAGAATATTGTAGGTTCAGTTGTGGATATGTGTGATGTGACTTAAATGATCTATAGGTAAGTGATATGAGTTGTGTATAGAAATGTGAAGTACAATTATATGTAGGAATCATGGTTTCATATAGAGGTGGCAGGATATGAGGGCTCAGATGTTGTGTATGATAAGAATGAATGTGTACATAAGTAAGTTTGAGTGTGGTTGAATGTGGAGGATAAATTTAGATGAAGTTAGTTTGATGTGTGAGATTGTGACATGTGGATGAATTGTAATTCTTGTGTTAATTACATGATGTTTGATGTGTTTCTCTTTGTATGCTAGTATGGGCATTAGTATGTGAGTGAAATAGTGTGGGAAGTACTTGGTTTGATGTTAGTTGAGGTAAAAATTGGTTAAGTGTTGGTGTGATTCGCAATGTGAAACCCATGCATACTAGAGCTTAATAATGTATGTTTAGCATGCGGATTAACCTATGTTACCTTGGTTAACATATGTTATTTCTTGTTAAACCTACGTTGTTCTAAAGAGCAACATGAATAACGTACGTTAATCATTTAGATTAACATACGTTATTCTTGCCTGGGGGCTGTACTGACCTATATACTTTGCTCTAACACATCCAAGAGTTAGTACATAACCCAAGCCGAATTAGGAACTTGAAATTCCACCCTTTTGGACTAAATAACACTAATGAAAACTTGGATTAAACACTTAGATAAAGTACCCTAGAATCTAAGAAAAAGATTAGAGGACTTCACAAAGATATAGAGCGAAACCCTAGTAAGTGAGATAACGGTAAGGATAAATGTAAGAGTGTATTAGACTTTATATGGTTAGGTCAGTGACGAGAGGGACATACACATACTGATTTTTTGTACTCATATTCTTTGTGGTTGTGTTTGTGTATTACAGACGAGGAGGCTGCCGCGTAGACGATCCACTCACTCTACGCTATTCTTTTTGGGCACTCTTAGGGACTATCAATAACATCCTCGTCTCAAAATCATATAATTAATATTATAAGTAAAATATTTAATAAAATAAGAAATTATTTGATTAAATGAATAAAATAAATGATTGGAAACAAGTTAGAAGAAAGTTGATATAAGGTTGATAAAAAGGTTATATAAAGTAACCAAAAGAAAGGAGAAACATCCAAACAACCAAGAACACGTGGTGAGAGAGAAAAAATGTGCGGTGGGCACGACCACTCGTAATCCACATCCCACCACGCGTACTTCACTGTTTTGGTAAAAAAATATAATTTCGGATGATCGAGGAATCGAGCAGAACTTTCAAGATTCAACTCAAAGCAAGAGAAGAAAGGGGAAAGAGAGAGGCAAGGAAAGAAAGAGAGATTTAAAGATTTAAGAAAAGAAATTAATTCGAGTTATCGAATCAATCGTAATTTTGAGCTGGGGATCTAGCGATATAGTAAAAACAGGTAAAACCTAAAGTTTATCATAAAGTTTTATAGATTTTATTAGTTTTACTATTGAATTGATTATTGAAATGAATAGAATTGATTTAGAATCAGTTGAAATCAAGTAATTAATGTTATAAAACGAATTCGGAAATATCTAGGGTTAGGTTTAGGGTTTGTAAGAACGAGAAGCAAAAGTAATGAAATTTTTAGGGCATGCATTATAATTATCGTTATGTAGGATCTTATAAAAAGATTTATATATGGTTTATATAGGACGACAAACCAGATGATCAGGGCAAGACCAGAGTACTCATAGGTCCGAGTATTTTAGTTGACAGGTGAGTAGTCTAACTCACTTAAATATAATGAATATGAAAACTTATAAATGATATTGATTAAGTACTCGAATTTATATATGAATTATGATCAAAGGAAATAAAATGGTAAAATGTGGAATTGGTATAAAATTGGGAACGAATACGTTTACATTATTGAATTGCAAAAAGGTATGAGCAAAATGAGAATGCAAACGGGTACTTTATAGTACGAATGATATGATTGTATGTTGCGATTACAATTGACGTGATATGGTGTTGATATGATGAGGTGTGGATTGGTGATATATTATCGATCATACGTAGAGGGATTTATACTATAGAGGGGGGATCCTTTTATAGGATCATATCTGTAAAGGGGTTTATACAGCACATTGTTATGTTACTGTAAAGATAATCGATTACATTGCATGATAAACAAACGAATTTACAGAAGTATCATTATATGAATTACGGACTGAATACCTGTGAATGTATACGATTTATTATATTGTATTTAATCGTTATTATTGATTATGGATTTATATGATTAAATGATAGATTAGTTAATTTAATGACTATTCACTAAGCCCGTAACTCACGCAACTACGAATTTTGGTTTTAGGTCTAGCATAGAGCAAAGATAGAGGTTTATACTTGATAGGTGGGTCGACTGCTACTCCCGGATCATTTTCTCTCTGCTCATCAGAGTTGGGCCTAGGATATTTTGAGTGCTTTTGCGTGTTATTCTTGTACATATGTTTTGTTTTATGATGGATTGATACGAACACTTGTTGTTGAGATTGATGATATATATATATATATATAGACTGTTTGGGATCAATTTGATTGTTGAGGTGTGGTTTGCTAGATTTAATGATAATTTCCTGAGAGTAATTGTTGTGTTAAGAGTGTTTTTGCAGGATTGGAACATTGAATTACGAGTATATCTAGGTTATCGCCGTTATATAGCAGTTCTACGTAAAATATGAACTTGCATAATAAAGAATATAAGGGTGCATTAGCTTAACACAAAGCTTAATCCATAGATGTGTTAACTATTACGATCGATATTTTGAGTGTATAACGGAGTAATTGTAAACTGAATATACTACATACTTGTATGTATGATGAACGATGGTTAATAATAATGAATAACCTGAATATGATCAGAAAAGTTTTTCTAAAGATTATGAACTTAAATTGTAAGAAGAGTCATTAGTAAATGATTAAACGGGCAATAAGAATAGAACGTTTTACTATCGTTGCGAGGTTGGGGATTTCATCCACACATTTTGCTTTTCTACAAACTGTGTTTTTGTAAAACTTGTTATTTTACATTATCATTGATACTCGCCGTGTAGGGCTTTTCCCCAAGGCACGATTCATTTTGATTACTGTTTTATAGAAATAATTTATGATTTCTTTCCATTTCCATCCAAATGGTATTCAAAGGTTTCTGTAAGATAGTGTCAGCATATGGCTTATGGAATCAAAGTTAATATGTTAATAAGGGAAAAAAAATATATGGCTAGGAAACTAATAAATGGATCAATAGCTACAGAAAACCAATCCTGGGTTTTGAGCATCACAGATTCTCCGTCGGGTACCTCAACAAGAACGAGGACGGGATTCCCATAGGGATAGAGGGGACACCATCCATGCCTCCATCCCCTATTTTTTCAATCATGGAATCCCCATCCATGTCCCATACCCGGTCAAACTAGGGATTTTTCGGTCAAAATGGTGACAGGGAATGGGTTTTCCTCGAGTTTCGGGTTCAATTGTCATCTCTATGCATGTGTATATTCATGTGTTCACTAAATGCGATGTGTCGGGATACCGTATATTACGATAATATTAATTTTAAAATTTTACGTAATTATTTTATGTTAAAGATTATATTAAATAGAATTATTCATGATAAAAATTTAAAAATATTACATTAAAAATAATTTATTACAAATATTTTTATTATAATTTTTTTAATTCATCTTTATATGCTACATTTTTTTCATTATTGCAAATGAATATTTTCAAACCTGATTTGTTTTTTATTCTAGATATAGCAACATACATTTTGTCCATGACAAAAAATGACTTTGGCAAGTAAAGTCTAACAAGTGAAAAAGATTGTCCTTGACTTTTATTATTAATCATGACAAAACAAATAACTAATAGAAACATTCTTCTTTGAAACTTGAACGGTAATTTAAACTCTAAATGTGTCAAAAGTAGACGTCGGTCATCATCAATAGTGATTTTATTTCTTTCTTAATCATTTTTATTATAAGAGTGTCTACAACTCAGAGTCCCACTCGGAGTTCTAATGCAATTTATACGAGTATTTTAGTATTGCCAATTTAGTAGTTCACTTCTCAATTTTTTTTAACAATCTCAACATAGGTCTAACTCTCAATCTAGTCAATATTTTACTAACAAAATTATTTTTTAGTAATTATTTTTTTGTCTAACTTAATATTTTATATGTTATCAATTTAGCTTAATATGGATAAAAGGACAAAAAAAATATCATAAAAAAATACTTTAATTTAAAATTAAAATTTCATAATGACTAAAAAAGTAAAATTTCAAAAAATAATATAAAAAATTTACATTAATTTAAAATTAAAAGTGCATAATAAAGAAATAAATTAAATTTAAATTTATAAAAATAGTTATATTTTATTTTTTAACTAGTTGTTTGCTCAGATGAAATAGCACATTTACTTGGTTACTCTAAATTAAAATTTTCATTATTGTACAAATTTCATTAGATATTATATTCATTTAATATTGTACGAAGTGTTTATTTATGGAGTAATTTTGTGACGCTCAAATTTGTAAGACTCATTTTCGATAAAATATAGGATTTTGGCAACCATTTTTTTTCTTTGAAAGCAACATGTACTCAAAGGAAGAACATAATCTCATATATCATTTGGACTAGGTTGACAGGTTCGGTCGTATACAAAAGAAAGTAATATGAAAATATGCGAAAGTAATGGAAATAGATTTACAAGTAAATGTATGTAAATCATTTTCTATACTCTAGTTCGTATAGATATACAAAAGTGGGTGACACAATATAACCCTAAAAATCGGGCTAAGGAGATAAGCTAAGCAGTCGTCGTATCACCTCTCGTGCCTGCCCAAAAGAAAGTCCCGATCATCTCTACTATCGCTCTGCACAATCACCACCAAAAACACATGCACGTGAGTAACTAAATGCCCAGTAAGTACACCTACCCATACTTACCAAAGTAGTTAATGCATAAGTACTCATTGGTAATGTCGTGCCCAAATTAAAAATCCTAATTTATCTTAATTAATTTGAAATGACTTAGAAAACGGTTCATATATTTTTTTCTATTATTAAATGATGTTCGCTAGACATGCACAGTGGTTTTTCAATAACAGACAATGTGTAAATCAATTTTACAAATCATTTCTTCCAAATGTGCTCCTCCAACCTGCTCGTGGGAATCCTCCTAAAACTACACAACATTCAACAACATACAAAGGTGAGTATATAAAATACTCAGTAAGCGATAACCCTAGTGTTATTAAGATGAGGTGCAGGGGAACCTTCAGCCAACACGGGCGTGCTCGTGAAACACAATGTCGTATTTGCACCACAATTCCCTAATGACTCACCGTTGCCATGTCACATAGAGTTCTTTATATATATACATCACAGCCTGCATAACACACTTTTTTCCATCTTTACGTTGTTTCTTTTTTGGGAACGCTTTAGGAATGGCTTACCCAAATCATTTACAAAACCGTTTGGCCCTTCCCAAAACCCACTGGAACTGAAACAATTTGTGAAACGATTTGCAAAAACTGTTTCCAAACCCGTTTGCTCCTAAGAAAGTTTTCCTGAAATGGGAACAATTTTCTGAACGGTTTAGCCAAACCATTCTGGAACCCGTTTCGACCTTCACAAATTTGGCTCTGGAACTGGAATGGTTAGGCGAACGGTTTGCCAAAACCGTTTCCCAACCCGTTCTAACCTGTTTCCAACAGTTCACAGCACATATGCACAACATTCCACTAGGTAATCATTCCACTTACAGCCAAACCAAAAACATAGCTTGTAACGCCCCAAAAATTTTCCATTTTATGTTGAATAGGTCTAATTCAATGTTGATTTATGTTTAATTCATGTGGAATAATGTTCAAATGAAGTGGGAAGAAAGTGTATATGGATATATGTATGCCAGGGATCGAAAGAAGGTCAGAAATCAAAGATGTAACTGTCTGGGAGCCATTAACGTACGTTAATGGCATGGTTAACATACGTTAACCTGGGTGTAGGTTGAATAACATACGTTAGTTGAGGAATAATGTACGTTATTCTTTGCTTCTTGCCCAAAATTGCATTTTGATTAACGTACGTTAATTTGCAAAATAAACATATTTTATCAGGGTCTGGACATGTCATTAAAAGGCCGACAACAACAATAATCGGGGGAAAAAAAACCCCACACCCTACAAACACTCTCCCAACTTCCACACACCATTCCTAAGCCTACCCAAACACCAAACCTACCTACAAACACCTTAATTTCAATGAATTAACAAAAAAATTGCCCCTCTCATCAGAATCTCCCACATTAGGGTTTTTGGAAGAAAGAGGAGGTAATGTAACTCTTGATTTTAAGATGAAATTAGTGTGAAATTATGTGCATTTGGTAGGGTTTTGCTAGGTTTTCAACGTAGTTTATGATTTCATGAATCTTTAACCCAAAACAGAAGATTTGGTGAGATTTAAGAGATTAGGTTTTGTGAAAAAAATGGGTTATGAGGAAAATCTGTAGGGTTTGTGGAAATTAGGTACATTGTATGTGAAATGATGAAAAAAGTGATTAAATGTGTGTAGGTATCAGTCTTCAGAACCCAAATCGGGGATCGGGTGACAAATCGATTCTTGGAGCCCGAGGTAAGTATGCTTGACAATTACTATGGATGTGTTAATCCTTGTTTGGTTAAATATATGTTCTAAATGTGTTATTTGTCATGTGATAGTGGAAAATGTATGCTTGGATGAATGAAATGCTTGAATTCCATTTTTGTGAAATCTATGAAAGTTGTATGGGAAATGCGTTGTGATGAATTGAATTGGTTATGTGCTTGAAGTTGAAATATGTTAAGAAAGAAATGAATTAATATGAATTTCTTATTTGTGAGATGATCTAAGATGATGAATTGCATGAGCGGATGGCACTTGCTATGCCTTGTGTTGTGATGAATGGAACTTAAATGATACTTGTCTGTATATGTCCCTTTGAGGGAAAAGTGAAATGCATGGGTACATTATGAGTGATTTGAGTTGTATGATGATGAAATAGTAAGAGTTATTATTGATGTATATGATGATTTATGCCACAAGATGGCCATGTGAAAGGGTGTGCATATTCATGATAAGATGAGAATGTTAAATGTGTGGTGTGGAACTACTAAGTACGTATGGTATGTTCAGAAATTATGTATGGCTTGAGAATGCATGACTTACATTCATTAATGATGTAATTGTGTATGGATTTGGAATGCATGATTGGCATTCATTCATGACATTGAAGAACATTTGCATGAGCACATTTGTATGTTCATGCCTTGAATGAGCAAAAGAGGTAATTGTCCAAAAAGAAAAGAAAATGGGGGTTATTGCCCGAATTGGAGAACACAAGAGTGAGTGTCTCTTGGTGTTATGTTTGAGAGGGGAAAGTCCCCTAGTGTTATTTGATGTCGAACGAGAGTTTAATGCCGAGTGAGAGCTCGAAGGGAAAAGCGGGCGAGAGCTCGACATATGTGTGAAAAAGGGGGTTTTAGCCTAAGGGCACGGGACGACTTTTCGACAGGGCTAGCGGTGCGATACTGAGGAAGGTCGAGCTCCTAGGGTTTTGATTATGTTGGCTTTATATGCCTGTGAAACTTTACTATTGAATAGAATTAAAAACATGGTATGTAAAGTGATTTTCCTTGCTTCCGCATATTTAACTTTATTTGTATATGGCCATCATCGGCCTTTGTGAAATGATTTGATTGAACTTTATTTATAATGGTTTTCTCTCTCATGTTTAACCGTTTTAAAATAAAAAAATATATGGTGTGAAAAATGAGGTTTTATTCATAAATGAGTTTTACAAAATTTGGCATCACATTTAGTGGTATCAGAAGAACCTCAGTCCTAGACCGGTATCGAGATCTCTCTCAGAATAATCCGCGGTCCCAGCCCGGCATCGAGATTTCTCTCGAAATAATCCTCGGTCCCAGACCGGCATCGAGCCCAGCATGGAAGAACCTCGGTCCCAGACCGACATCGAGATCTCTCTCAGAATAATCCTCGGTCCCAGACCAGTATCGGGCTCTCACCTGAATCTCGCGGCCACGTCTCACTCAAATATGCAATGCAACACATAAATCGAATGCATGTATTATGAACAATCATTAATTATGTACATGATCATATCATTTCTCATAATCTTAATCTCAATATCCCGTGCATACTCATGCATCATAAGCAAATCATGCTCACACAATTCATATTATCTTTCAAAATCAAGAACATAATCATTTTTCCATCCAAGTCATATCAAATCATGTCAAATAAGAATCCACATAATATCACAATTTCCACATTCACAGATTCACACATTACATACTTATAATCGAAATATCACATGGAGTCAAGCTTATATCATAAACATAAACTCCATCGCAAGTCACATACTCATTCATATCTCAACCATAAGAACATACAAGTCCACATAAGATCAACCATTCCATGAATTCACATAAACGCAAGCACAACCGCATCCATTTACAACTCCGGCTCACTACCATCTTAACACATATACATTTTATCATGTATAATTATCTCCTATAATGTCATCCATCATGAAAATAACATAAATATATCATTTTACGTATTAATTAAATGGATTAAGGCTCAGATTAGGCAAAACCCTAATTATACTCTTAATCCCAAAATCCTAAATCTCACATCGTTACTTATTTTCGTGTCCACTCTCCAACAAAGCCCCATTTCGTTCATTAACCACATTTTTGAATTCAATTCCACATTCCAACTCTCATTCCTCACAAATCACAATTACTCAAACCCTAAAAATCTAAATCTCTTTTAATCCTGGTTTCTTTTGTTCATTTTAACCTACATTACTTCCATAACCTTAAACCTTTCCAAACACATCAATTTCCCCTAACCCTAACTCACAATCACAGAAAAATCAACATATGTGAGGCCAATTTTCGGAAAGTTCATTTTTAATTAGAAGCTGAAAACGCACTATATTTTTTTTTTCATTTTTAAAACATTCAACCAAACAAGTTGCATAGGAGAGAGAGAAAGTAGAAGAATGGTTTTCGATGCATTAATACAAAACATTTGTTCATCAGAGTTTAAAATGCAAAAACTAGGAAAATCATTTAATAATGACCACTTATAAATCTCATCTATACTAATGTATGTATAGATACAAAACATGCACAGGCATTCACAATATTGAAACCACTGGGAGCTCGACCTTCAGTATCGCACCGCTAGCCTCGC